>VDFB02323275.1:9622-50778 GCA_007258455.2 Sequoia sempervirens | reverse complement strand
TTGTTTATTTTCGGAGAGAGTAGGTTTTATGTCTCTTCAACATAGCAATAGCAACATATGAAGAATGGTGGAGACATATCGATGATACAAGGCCATTTTGAAGAAAGGTATTTTGGATTCCCTTCAAAACTCTGATGGTGGGTCCAACAAACATGTGACATGGAAAAAATGATGGATGACATGTGGCGATGAGGTGGAAGACACATGGCAACACATGGCATGATGATCAAGGGAGATGATGATGGAGTATGATGTCACATTGAGATGTGGTGACAATTTATTGGGCTGGTGATGTCATCAAGGGTCTCCATCGGGAATAATGATGGACGTTGGTGAGACCTATTAAGGTGTCCCTTTGAAATTTTGATATGAGCCTGATCGAAGAGAAGGAAAAATTTTGACAAGACCAAATTATTGGTCACTTCGATAGTCCAATAGAACTTCATTGGATAGACTTCTATGTATTGGAGTGAGGAGTTTCTGATTCCCCTCAACATGACAAAGTCACAATGATGGAAGATGAATAGTGTCATGGTGGGACTCGGTAGGCTATTGATGGAGTGTGATGATGAATAAGGAGTTGACACATGGCAAGGATGTGGATGACAGGTGGTATTGACTCTTCATCAAGGAGATATATGAAGATTGGTGGAACATGATAGTTGGTCTCTTCGATATTTTGACAGAGCTTCATAGAAGAGACTTCACCTGATCCGAGGGAGTTGATTTGATGTCCCCCCAACCCAACGGTGTCATGGAAAAGATCTAAGTGGGACCCAATAGGAAGGTAACGATGATGGAAGATGACGTATGCTAACAAGTGATGAAGACCAATTGCTCGATATACTAATTTGTATCATTGTTGTGAATTATGTGGTGATGAAATGGATGACAGATGGTGTGTGGACCCATGTCTTTCACAAGAGTTGTTAGAGAGAGTGGTGTTTATCGATAAGACTCTAAATAGTCTTAGCCTGATACGATAATGTATCTTTGATGGTGAAAAGTGGCAGTTAGCATTATGCATTGAGCTTTGAGATTGAACCCTAAGATCGATGACACCAGATTAAAGGTAACTAATCTAATGGTGATGTTTCAAATTTACAACAATGAATTGTGAACACTTGATCATGGCACGAAATAGAAGATCAACAACCAGTATTCAAACATGAAGATATCAAATGGTTAGGTTCGTTTGAACAAGGTTTCGCTTGGTGAATGATATTGTGAATGAATTTATTTTGTTCAACTGCTACACTGACTATTTGACTAGTGATTTTATTTGCAAGATGGCGGCATAGATCGCTCTATCAAATGAGATCAAAATTAGATAGATGAAAGAAGAAGAAGATACATGTAATGCATATCTGGTTTAGGGTTTTGAAGAATTCCATGATTGATAAACTTGAATTTGAACTTGAACACTATTGTCTTGATTAATAGATAGATTCCTAAACAAGATAGCATGAAAATCCTAGCAGAATATTCGAGATGATCTGAATGGTGGTGAGGATCTTGAGACTATGATGACAAGTCGCTGAAGAAAAGAAATATAATCAAGAAATTGTCTAAGGGTAGTATCTACAAAAGTGTAGATAGAGAGAGAGCTACGAGTGCAAATAGTGAATGCACATATGTGTGTAACCTAGAAAAAACATATATTATCATCTAGGTTTGCATTCAGGTGAGTATAAGTGTACGAAACACTATAGAAAAGAAGAGGGAGGGAGAGATATTTTTCAGAGTATGCACAAGTTTTGAATGAGTAGAACCTAACCAAAAGGCATAACATCATCAAGGTTTTCATTCAAGGTGCAAAGTGTAGGGAAAAAAATAGAACAAAATATGTTCTAAGAGCAAAGCAGAGAAAGGAGAGAAAGGAATAAAAGTGCAAAGGTGTGTGTGTTGCTAATAGTGCAACTTCAGTAGTAGAAAGTAAGTTGCAATGTGTGCAACAAAGTAAAAAATGTATTGATGCATTGTCAGGTTGTGTAGAACCAAGTTTATGCATATTTGCAGTTTCAATATTGTAAGAGGTGGTTGCCTCATTTGTGTTGAGTTGGTGCTCAGTGTAGGGTGTTGGTGCATCCTTAGAGTTATGCTCCTAAATTAGGGTGTTGGTGCATCCTTGAAGTTGTAGCTTCTAAATCAGGGAGTTGGTGGTTCCTTGGGTTGGTGCCCTAAAACATTATAGCAAAAAATTTCTTTGTGAGGCTAGATTAGGATAGTAGATCCTAGCAGCATTTCTCACCATGTTTTTTCCCATATTGGGTTTTCCACGTACATATGGTGTTATGTGATGCTTTTGTGTGCATATATGTTTATCTATGTGTTTATTTAATCTGCATTGTAAAGGCTTAAAGAAGTAAACTGCACTAAAGTATTTAGAGCTAAATGGAATTAATCTACACTAAGGTTTTAAGGGATAGATTTTAATAGCTATTGATTCACCCCCCCCCTCTCAGTAGATTGTTATGTTCCAAAAACATTTACTTAACATATTTTGATTGTGTAATGAATATATCTTTTTCTGATTGACTGATTTGTATCCCAAGGAAGAAAATCATCTCCCCAAAAATTAACATTTCAAACTAATTTTGCATCTCCTCTACAAAATTTTTACACATTACCTCATTTCCTTCAAATATTATGTCATCAACATACACAAACACAATCAAAATTTGATCTCTCTCAACTTTGAAGTAAAGGTTACTATTTGTAGTACCATTTTTGAATCCCTGCTGCAATAAGTACCTATACAATCTTGCATACCAAGCTATATGATCATTTTTGAGTCCATATAATTCCTTCTTCAACCAGTTGTTCAATGAATACCTCTTCTTCTAGCTCACCATTCAAAAATGTAGACTTTACATCCATCTAATATACCTCCAAGTCTTTATGTGCTACAAAATCTAAAAACATCCTAATAGCCTCCTTTATTGCTAGAGGATGAAAAGTCTCTTCCAAATCTATTCCTTCCACTAGTGAGTATCCTTTACACACAAGCCTAGCCTTGTTTCTGATAGCTTCTCCATTCTCATTCAACTTTTTTCCTGAAAAACCCAATTAGTTCCTATCACATTCTTGTTTTTTGTTCTTGGGACCAGTTCACATGTCTGATTCTTCTCAATTTTCCTCAGTTCTTCTTCCATAACTTTGACCCAATTTTTATCCCCACATGCTTTAGTGACTATTTTAGGTTCTACTTTAGAAAGTAAACAAAATTTTACCTTTTCCTTTGCCATAGTAAATTTTCTTCTAGTCAACACACCTTTTCTTTTGTCTCCAATTATTTGATCCTCAGAATGATTTTTCTAAACATACATATGTTTCTGGAGCTTCATCCTATTCCACTAGAATTTCTTTTTCTTTCTCTTCTTCTTTATCTTCTTCTCTACAATGGGATTCATTAGATTCATATCCTTCTATTAGCACTGAGCTTTGATGTGATTCCTCATCCAATTTGACACTTGCACTTTCAACTATCTTCTTTAACCTTTTTTTGTATCGCATGTATTCCTTGCTCTTTGTATAATATCCAAGGAAGATTCCTTCATCCGATCTTGCAAAAAAAATCTTGAGTTCTGTTCATCTCTCCTGATATAACATTTACTTCCAAACACTAAAATATTTCATAGTAGGAGTTTTTCCATACCATAGCTCATAGGGGGTCTTTGAATTGTTTACTCTTGCTTGTCCTTTGTTGAGAATGTAGACTGTGATATGAATTTATTCTCTCAAGTAGACATCCATTAGATTTTCTTCCTTCAACATGGTTCTTGTTGCCTCCTAAACTATCCTATTCTTCCTCTCCACAACTCCATTTTGCTGTGGAGTCCTATGAGCTGATAAATGTATTTTTATCCCATGATCTTCACAAAAAATTGTTAAAATCATTGGAGGTGAACTCACCACCTCTATCAAACCTTAAACACTTGATTTTCAAGTCCATTTCATTCTCAACCATAGATTTAAATGATTTAAAATTATCTAGAGCTTTTGATTTTTCTTTGAGAGAGGTCACCCAAGTCATTCTAGAGTTATCATCTATTCACAACATAATATACTTGCCACCTCGAGAGCTTCTTGTTATGGTAGATCCACATAGGTTTGTATGCACCAACTCCAAAGGTATTGTAGTAGAGTATTCCTTAGTTTTGAACCTCTTCTTTGTCTATTTTCCAAGATGACACTCTTTGCAAATTACATTGATAGGATTTGTAATTATTTGCAAGTCTCTCACAACATGAGTAGAGATGATCTTCACTAGGCTATTAAAATTAATATGACACATTCTTCTATGCCACAAAAAAAATCATTGATTTTTGTCATAAAGCACTTTCCACTAACACCTTTGAGTTGATAAACATTTCCTTCTATGCTTATTCTTGCAGCAACCAATATTTTAGAGCTTCCTTTTTTTATTTCACAACCATCATTCTAAAACATCGAATTGTATCTTTTGTTACATATCTTTCCTACACTAAGAATATTATGCTAAAGACCCTTGGCATAAAGAACATCATCTATCTTATGCTTGTCATCAAAACTAATTGAGCCTTTTCCACAAATCTTAGCATATGTATTATCACCAAACTTAACAAACGACCATCATATTTCTCAATTTTAACAAACTTAATATTATCACTTATCATATGATTTGACCATCTGTTTTCGATTATCCAATAGTTTCTCTCCTCTCTTGTATGAAAGGAAAACAACATAGTTCCTTCAATACTGTGACTTGCTTCCAGAGTAATTTCCTTCACACATCTTTCAAGGTTAGTAGAATTAGTTCCAAAATTCAAAGCCATGAATAAGAATTCATCACTTCCATCATATGGATAGTCTAATTCCTCATCATTAGATGTACCATTGTCTTCTTTAACATAATAACTCTTCTTCAAATATTTACCTTTATGATCTTTATGTTTATCATTTTAAACTTTACCTGGACATTTTGAAGAATAATGACCTATCTTTCCACAATTGAAACACTTGAAAGGTAACTTACCTCTATATTTTCTAGTGCCATTTTTCAATATTCTTACAAAAATTTCTTCCACTTCATCAAGATCATACATATTAGATTCATATTTCCTCTCTTTCTTGCTGGCTTTAAAAGAATTTTATTTTCTTGGAGCATCTTTTTCAAACTCTCTTAATTTAAAAGTAGGTAAAGCACCAAACAATTGATCTCTAGAATATTGATCCAAAGTCTGAGATTCCTTAATAGTAGAAACTTTAGCACTATAATACTTAGGAAAGGTTCTCACTACCTTTTTCACAATTTCACTTTCCTCTAGTTTTCCACCAAGACAATTGATAACATTGACAATTTCATCCACCTTGAGCATGTAGCCCACAATATCTTCATCTTCTAACATCCTTAGGGTTTAAAATTTGGCCTTGAAATTCTACATATTTTCTTGCTTGACCTTAGCATCTCCTTCATAAATTATTTTCAATTTTTCCCAAACTTCTTTAGTACTTTTGTATCTTATCACTTTTACAAGTTTTGAATTAGAGAGTCCACTCAAAATAGCATTCCTTTCTTTTCCATTTTTCTCATAATCCTTGATATCATATTCACTTGTTGAAGGAGCAGTAAGCATAATATGTACTTCTTCAACTGACTTACATACACCAAACCCTAATGAGACAAGAAAGGCTTCCATCTTGGCTTTCCAAAAGGCATATTTTTTTCCATTGAACATAGGAACTTTGACACCATTCCTATGCGCCATCTGGATCTACCTCAAGTGGCTAAGCTTCTTCCAAGGAGCCTCTTCTCTGATACCAATTGTTAGAAACACAAGACAACTAAGAGGGGGTGAATCAGTTGTGCATTAAAACCTTCAAACCCTTATTAATTATTAGCATGAATGTAAATAGATGAAACAACAACTCATATGCAATCATTCACAATAAAACACCATATTTTATGTGGAAAACCCTAATAAGGAAAAACTACGAGAGGATTAACTCACTATATAAATATCAATACCAATTATAACATGGCTCACTTCCATAAGGGCTCACTACCTAGAGGACTCACTATCCAAAAGAAAGAAAGGCTCACTACCAAGGGATCACTACCCAAGAAGATCACTTCTTTCGAATTACAAAGAGAATAGAAAGAAACTATTACAAGGAGGTTCACTACCTCAAAGAAATAGGAGAAACTAGTTAGACATAGGAAAACTAAGAGGGGGGTGAATCAATTGTAAATTAAAACATTCAAACCCTCATTAACCTTCTTCATAGGTAACACACTATCAGACACATCTTCCACTCTCACACAATCCAAAACATAAAACTCTAGATATAACACCTTTGAATTATTTTGATCATCTCATCCAAACCACATAAGCACATATTCAACCATGAAGAAATTTAGACCACAATGAAAAACATAACTCTATCACCTTGTACACTCTCTATTTAAATTTTCTCAAAAAAACTTGGAAACAAAGTGAACCAACTGCATCAACAACACCTGCTCAACACCACAAGAACCTTCAACAATATCCCCATTTACAATACCTATTCAACACATTCTTATCACAACCACACTAGAGGTTGACATAGGTTGACATCAATGACAACATAGTGCAACAATCTCCAATAATCTCCCCCTTTTTCATTGATGGCAACACCATCTCTAAAAAACCATCAACAACAAAAGCTACCCTACATTAAGCAACACTCCTCCTTACTTGGAAATTTCTTGCATTTCAAAATTCTTTCTTTTCTCCCCTTTCTTCTTCAGGATTCATTCTCCCCCTATTTTTTTAGACATCACTCTCTCCCCCTTTGACATCAATGGCAAAGGCCAACACTTGCATACTTCACCTCAGGAAACACTTGCAAGCAACTCTATCTCACTTTCTCCACTACTCTTTCTCTCTTACTCTTTCTCCACTATTCTCTCCCCCTTATGCGCATAAGATATGCTCCCCTTGACTGCATCAACCAAAGAAACCACTACCTACTCCACCTAAGAGGTAGCTTTCATCAATCTACAAAAATAAATAAATATTGAATTGCACCTAGACAGATGCACCAATTCATGCATCTATTTGAAAGGAGGGGAAATAACCCCTATATTTTTCTTGAGATACTCAAATTCATATTTTAGAAGAATCTTTGTGAAAATTTCTACTATTTGATCCTTTGTAGGTACATACTCCAACTTCACTTTATTCTCAGCAAATTTCTCTCTTAGAAAGTGATATCAGATAGAGATATGCTTTTTCCTTGAATGCATTGCCATTTTTTTTGAAATTTTGATAGCACTTGTATTATCACAAAATATAGGAATAGGTTCATCATATGATACTCTGATATCTTTCAATGTCTACTTCATCCACAACACCTATTTGCAACAAGATGTTGATGCAATATATTTTTCCTCTGCAGTAGATAGTGACATTGAATCTTACTTCTTACTTAACTAAGAAACCAATCTACTTCCAAGAAAGAAAGAACCTCCATTTGAAATTCTTTTGTCATCTGTACAACCTACCCAATCTGCATTTGTATAAGCACTCAAAGGAAAATTAGTATCCCTAGGATACCATAGACCAAATTTTAGAGTAACTTTCAAATATTTAAATATTCTTTTGACTACTACCACATGTGAGTCTCTAGGATCTTCTTGAAATATTGCCACAAGACATACTACATGCATGATATTTGATATAGTATTAGTTAGATATAATAGTCCACCAATCATGGATTTGTACTTACTCTAATTTGTCTTAGGAGATTAATCATTTTTTCTCAACTTACAATCAGTAACCATGGGAGTACATATTGGTTAAGAGTCCTTCATTCTAAAATTCTTTAACATGTCTTTGACATAATTTTATTGTGAGATGAATATACCTTTATTAGATTAACTAATTTTTAGCCCAAGGAAGAAATTCATCTCCCCAAACATTGACATTTCAAACTCATTTTTCATATCCTCTAAAAACCTTTTACATATTTCCTCATTTCCTCCAAATATTATGTCATCAACATACATGACTACAATCAGAGTTTAATCTCTTTCTACCTTGAATTAAAGGTTACTATCTACAGTACCCTTTTTGAATCTCTGCTTCAATAAGTACTTATCCAATTTTTCCTTTAAAAATCTTCTAATAACTAAAAACCTTTTTTTTTCAATGTATACCTCTTATTCTAACTCATCATTCAAGAATGTAGACTTGACATCCATCTAATATACCTTGAAGTCCTTATGTGCTCCAAAATTCAAAAACATCCTAATGGCTTCCATTCTTGCTACTAGAGAAAAAGTCTCTTCAAAATCTATTCCTTTTACTTGTGAGTAGCCTTTATACACAAGCCTATCCTTATTTTTGATAACTTCTCCATTCTCATTTAACTTGTTCCTGAAAACCCATTTAGTTCCTATCACATCCTTGTTTGTTGATCTTAGGACTAGTTCCCATATTTGATTCTTCTCAATATGCCTTAGTTTTTCTTCCATAGCTTTGACCCAATGCCTCAATTCTTCCTCTTGACAACTCCATTTTGTTGAGGATTCCTAGGAGAAGATAAATTTATTTTTATCCCATGATCTTCATAAAAGTAGTTAAAATCATTGGAGGTGAACTCACCACCTCTGTTAGACCTCAAAAATTTGATTTCAAATCCATTTCATTCTCAACCATAGACTTAAATTATTTATGCTTATCTAGAGCTTCTGATTTTTCTTTGAGAAAGGCCACCCAAGTCATTCTAGAGTAATCATCTATCGACATAAAATACTTTTCACCCTGAGAGATTTTTGTTCTCATAGGTCCATATAGGTCTATATGCATCAACTCCAAAGGTCCTGTGGTAGAATATTCTTTAGTTTTGAACCTCTTCTTTGTTTTCTTTCCAAATTGACACTCCTTGCAAATTGCATTGATAGGCTTTGTAATTCTTGGAAGATCTCCCATATCTTGAGTAGAGTTGATCTTCACTAGGGTATCAAAATTGATGTGACTCATTCTTCTATGCCATAGCCAACTTTCATTGATTTGAGACATAAAGCACTTAACACCATCTCCTTTGAGTTGATAAAAATTTCCTTTTGTCCTTGTTCCTATTGCAACCAATGTTCAAGATCTTCCTTTTCTAATTTCATAACCATCATCTTGAAACACCAAATTGTATCCTCTACTACACACTTGTCCTACACTGAGAAGATTATGCCAGAGACTCTTGACATAGAGAACATCATGTCTTATGCTTTATGTCAAAACTAATTGAATCTTTTCCACAAACCTTAGCAGATGTATCATCACCAAACTTAACAAGACCACCATCATACTTTTCAAGCTTAACAAACTTACTCTTATCATCTATCATATGATTTGAGTATCTACTATCAATTATCTAGTAGTTTCTCTCCTTACTTGCATGAAAAGCAATCAGCATAGCTCCTTTAATACTCTGACATATTTTCATAGCAATTTCCCTTCATACGTCTTTTTGGATCAGTAGAATTAGTTCCAACATTCAAAGCCATGAAAAAAAATTCATCACATCCATCATCTGCATAGTCCAATTCCTCATCATCAAATACACCACTATCTTCTTTAACATAATAACTCTTCTTGATATATTTACCTTTATGATCTTTGTGTTTATCATTTGAAATTTTGATTGGACAATTAGAAGCATAATGACCTATCTTTCCATAGTTGAAACACTTAAAGGGTAACATACCTCTATATTTTCTAGTGCTCTTTTTCAATCTTCTTACAAAATTTTCTTCCACCTCATTAGGATCATTTGGATCAAACTCATCATTTTCTTTCTTTTTGGATTTAAAAGAAGTTTCATTCTTTGGAGCGTCTTTTTCAAACTCTCTTAATTCAAAAGTAGTTAAAGCACCAAACATTTGATCTCTACAATATTGATCCAAATTTTGAGCTTCCTGAATAATAGAAACTTTAGCACTATAATATTTAGGAAGATTTCTCAATACCCTTTTCACAACTTCACTTTTCTCTAGTTTTCCACCAAGACCATTGATAGCATTGGCAATTTCATCCACTCGGAGCATGTAGCCTACAATATCTTCATCTTCAAAAATCCTTAGGGTTTCAAATTTAGCTTTGAAATTATACATCTTTGCTTGCTTGACCTTATCATCTCCTTCATAAATTCTCTACAAATTTCTCCAGATCTCATTACAATTTTTGAGGATTGTCACTTTCACAAGTTCTAAATCAAAAAGCCCACTCAAGATAGCATTCATTTTTCTTTTCCATTATTCTCATAGTCCTTAATCTCATAATCAATTTTTGGGGGAGTGATAGGAATAGTGTATTTATTTTCAACTAACTTCCAAATAAAAGACCCTAATGAGACAAGAAAGGCTTTCATCTTGGCTTTTCGGAAAGCATAATTTGTTCCATCAAACATAGGAACTTTGACACCATTCCTATGTTCCATTCTGATCTACCTCACGCTGTTAAGCTTCTTCCAAGGGACCAAAGCTCTGATACCAATTATTAGAGACATAAGACAACTAAGAGGTGGGTGAATCAGTTGTACATTCAAACATTCAAACCCTCATTAACCTTCTTCACAAGAAACAAATTGTCAGACACATCTTCCATTGGCATATGGTGCAGGAGCACCTATGCCTCATCCTCCATTTTTTATTATTTGATGTTTAGTTGATTAGTATGAGTATTTTGAGGTATTTTGTCTTGAATAAGTTCTAACAAGACCATCAAGCATGATCTAGGTGGAATTTTTTGAGTTTTGAGTCAAAATGTAGAAAATTGCAATCTTACAACAATTGTTGTCTTTATAGCCTTGAAAGACACAAACTTGAATTTGTATATGTAAAGGAAAGATTGGAGTCATGAACATGTAAAAAGGCTATTTAGGATCCACTTCAATATTTTTGAGGTCTTAGGTGATAGGAATCAAAGTTGCTTCAAAAAGATGCAATGTTGTCATAATGCAAATTATTGTAAACTCATCATTAGATTTGTAAACACCTTAACAACGGCTCCTTTATTCAAAAAACATTTAAAGGCCATTGGGGAGGATTTTAACATGTTTATAAATCCTCCATGGGTTCGATGCATGAAGGGGGTTGAAGTTTTGAAGAATCAATACAAAGAAAACTCTATTTTTCCTTGATTTTATAGTGTTTTTGCCTATTCTTGTGGATGGTATAGACAATGACATCACTGTATGGGCTTCTGGTATTCATGGTTTGTTAGAGGGGTGAATATACTTTCTTTTGGTGGTTATTTGAGTTAATTTAATTAAGAATTGAGATAGTTACACCAATTTCTCTGAAAGTGGGTCTGAAACCCTACAAAACAAGGGTTTGGTTACAAATATGTTGATAATTCACCATTCCACCATGGGAAAATTTTGATTTTTGGTGGAATGGTGGATTTAGGGGTCCTATACATGATGCAATTGGTTTCAGGAGGAAACATGGAGGTTTTTGAGAATTATCTGATGCCCTAGGTCTGGTTTTTGTATGTGACAATCCAGAAAATGATGTTTTGAAAGCATTTCTTTTGTTTTTATGAGGTTTTGAACCATAGTAATGGATGAAATATGTGAAATGGGTCTTGGGGAACCTTTTGGAGTCTTTTAAAGGAATTATGGGTGTTTGGGTGTGCCTTGGTAGGTCAAAAGCTTCCTTGTACAGGTCTAGTTAAGCCTTGTTTATGGCTTGTAAATCAGTCACTTGAGATATTTGCCTTTAGTATTTGGTCTTATGCTTTTGGAGATTTGTATGGGTCTATGTTGGATGTCTGAAAACAAGTTTCTTTCTATGGTTATGGCCTTTAAAAAGCTTTTATCTTTATTGTCCTCATTGGGCAATTCTACATTAATGCATTGGCTTGTAAGAAAGTGATGGATGAATGGAAGGTTTTGAGTGCAAAGTTTGGTTGTGTAGTCATTTTTTGTCATGTTGAGAGTATTCAATGCATCCCCAAGTCCTGTTGGAATTCCTGGATGTAAAGGTCAAGTTGTGTGATTAGATTACCTTGTTGAAAGGTATAGTTGAATAAGTGTGTCAAAGTGTTGTGGAAAAGAAGTTGCTTCCCTGCCACTCTGCATCAACATATGATTCAAAGCCTAAAAATCTAGATATAACACCTCTGAAAACTTATGATCATCTCATCCAAATGACACAAGCACATATTTAACCATGAAGAAATGTGGAGCACAATGAAAAACATAACTATATCACCTTGTACACTCTCTATTTAAATTTTCTCAAAAGCACTTGGAAACCAAGTGAACCATCTGCATCAACAACACTTACTCAACACCACAAGAACCTTCAATAATCTCCCCATCTACAACACATGTTCAAAAACTTCCTATCACAACCACACTAGAGGTTGACATAGGATGACATCAATGACAACATAGTGCAACAATCTAAAAAAAAACCACCACAACCATCCACAACCTTTGGCTCACTACCTCTAGCAAATTCAGGCACACTAAAATGTAGACACCTTCTGCTCACAGCTTTTGGTAGTCTTAGGAATTCTCTCTCACACTCAAATCACAACACATGATCATATATACTTCATTTCATGCCACTCTTCACATCACACACTTCTCCAACAATTGAACTTACATATATACCTTCCACAACCACAAATAACCTTCTCCAAGTCAAATTCAATGAAACATATGTACATCAAAGGTGCAACCGCCAAATAGGTCGACATCAAACACTTTTACAGTGGAAATAAGTGAAGGTGGATCACATCAAGGGTTAACCAAGACCCAAATCTACACCAGCATGCTACACTAGGCTTCCACAAACCATGAAGCACATCCATAAATAGCGTTAACATGCTAGGTTGGCCAAACCAGTATTAACACTATCAAGAAACTAAATTCACACTTCACTATGTCTAGAAACATTATGCAGACCACATAGCAACATCACACAACATCCTATAATATTCCAACACCAACAAAATATTCAAAAATGTTGGTGCAAACAAATATAAAATTGAGAATACTATCATCTTGTGTAACCATTTAAACTTCCATCAAGATACAATTCATGAACCAAGCTTGTAGACCAGCGAAAATTAAACCATCCAAGAGAAGATAGATACAAGAATTATTAGCACATTTCGAAATCTATAAGACATGAAGCTTCAGAGCGAAGAAATGTAGAGCAATTCCATTTCTCCTAGATATCCTTCTTCACAAACCAGAGACAAATCAACACACCATCAAACATATCTTCTACTACCACATGATTCAAAATCTAAAACTCTAGATATAACACCTTTGGACACTGTTGATCATCATATCCAAAGCACACATGCACATCTTCAAGTATGAGGAAATGTGAAGCACAATATAGAACACATCCTTGACAACTTGTACACTCTTTATACAAATTTTCTTAAAATCACTTGGAAACCAAGTGACCATGTTGCATATGCAACACTTGGTCAACACCATAGTAGAGGTTGGCATCAATAACAACACTAATTACAACATAGTGCAACATTATCTTCTTTAGTCTCTTGTTGTAGCACCTATTTTCCTTTCTCTCTACAGAGTATCCAAGGAAGAATCCTTCATGTATGATCTTGCATCAAATTTTCCTAATTTTTCTTCATCCCTCATCATATAAAATTTACTTCCAAATTGTTGACACAAATGTTGCACACACACATACCAACAGGCAGATAAATTCTCACAGAGTACCGCAGGAACCTACCTTTCTTGAAAGACTCCATTGGGAACCCTAAATCTAAGGAAAACTCAACTTGATTGCAAGGCTCGTTTATGTCAGGTATTGATGCACTAGGTTTGTTGAGGGTTCATTGTGATTTTTCTATCAAACACAAGGGGTAAACAATTAAGAATTTTCTAGTATCCAAAAGATAGAAACATAATCTAAGTCCAATCATTCAAATGTTACTCAATAACTTCATGAAAACAAAAGATTTGTGATAATATTTCATGGAACTCAAATTAACTTGCATACATTCAAGTAGATTTAGCACAAAGCATTCAAAAACTTCATGGAATCGAAATATTTATAATAAAACTCCATGTATTTATCATTTTTGGAACATTTTCTAGAATATAAAGCATCTATTTAAAATAAAGCATAAAAAATTATTGAAATGTAAAATTTCCCCTAGGTATTATCCATGCATGCCTCAATAAATAACTAAACTAGAGAAAACCATCCTATGCTTCACCAGATTGCTTCACATCTAGTCATAGAATGATGCAAGAGTTTAAAGAAAGGGGAGATCATTTGCCACCAGATAGTGCCAGTACGCACCCTTAAACGACGCGACACACAATCTCATCCAACATGAACAAACAATCAACTATGTAAGATTTGATATCAAGAAATAGATTTGAAATTGGCTCTGATATAGTTAAATTCTAATGAAACATACAAGTTTTTAGTCTAGAATGGAACAAAAAACAAGAAAAAGAATAAAACTTGAAAAAAATTTAATTCTCTAACATCCAAAAATTATGAACTTAAAAAAATAAAATAAAGAAACTAATGGCCTTTTATAGAAACAAGGCCCCAAATAGTTTCAACTTCATCCCATCAAAGAGAATCAAAGAAAAAAATCAAAATGTAGCACATGGAAAGTGACAGTTGGCATCAAAACTTTCTAGGAAAAGTCAAAGATATTTTGGCTTTTCTTCAACAACAATCTTCAAACTTCAGGCTCTGAGTTGCAAGTACTTTGCACAAAAAATAAAATTATTGGCACTATTGAAAACCTCTGAGATTAGCTTTCTTCACTGGGTCTAGGAGAAAACCTACAAAATTCATTTCAAGACTATACCTGTGCACAAAACTTTTGACCTCCGATACCTAACTACCTATTCTTCTTCACTAGACTCTTGGTCTGAAGACTCATCTTTGCCTCTTCTCTACTAATATTCCTAGAAAGAAATCAAAACTTGATGCATACGTTCTTTTGGAATGCCTTGAATTACTTTCTAGCTATATTTATGCCTAGCATATTCTTCTGATATTTCAATGATATTTTCATTTCCTTACATTACTTATGTCTCATATTTAGTCATAGCATTCCCGCACCTTATGATATCATATATGACCTCTCAACTTAATGATTGGACAAGATTCTTATTCACCTTTTCGATCCATTACTTGAAAGCTTTTACTTCCTTATCATCATGTACTAAATTTCAAGGATCATATCTTTGTTGAGCTAACATTTCAATGAAGCTCTCATATTTATCTATCAATTTCTTACATATCTTAGTGACCTTTTCCAATTCAATTACACATTGTGATAAAGTGTCACTTTCCCAACTCAATTGTATCCTCCATTTCCCAAATACCGAAACTTCCTCTTCTGTGACTATCTTTTCATTTATCAATTTTCAGACATCCATCTGAAGAAGAACTCTTAGCCTCTGCCCTTCTGCATCATTTTGTTTTTGTTGAAATCAGCATTCACCCTCAAGTCTTCTGGACTTTTCATACCAATAGTATGCTTCTTTACACTTCCCAATTTTATCCCTTATTGACTCTTCTCCTTGCATCACCAAGTACTTCATCCATTATTTGAACATGCTTACCTTATGAAAAAGTGTCGTAATAGAATCTACTTGATCCTTGGTCATTAGCACTAGATTCTATAGCAATTCAATTTGTGATTGACCAGATTGGGCTAGTGACTAGATGAAATTCTCTAGGAAAGCAATCCATTCCTTTAATTCTCTTTTATTTTTTTTATTCTTCTTCACTCAAGCGATAGTAGTTTCTAAATTTACTTTATCTCTTCTAACTCATGTCCCCATGATGAATTCCCTACATCAATTTTCGTCACCCTATAATCACTAGTCATTATTTCATGCTTGCTCTTCTCTCCTACCATAGTAGCTATCTGGAGAGTTCTTCCTCCATCTACTTTCCTTTTTACAACATGTCTTGTCTTTGCTCTAACTCTAGGTTTAGGGGTTTCTAATCCTTGCATTAAACTTTTGAAATCTAGAGGCACCAATTCCACTTCCAACGGAGGAGCCAATTGCCTAACTAACCAGTCAGGTGCTTCTTCATTTTGCACTACCTCTTTAGTATTACCTCATTTGTGATGATCAACATGTTCAAGAAGTTCCTCTCTCAAAATTTCAACATTGTCTATCACAACCTCTGGAACCTTAACATTCTCTATCCTCATCGGCATGGATTCTGGATTACCTTGATTTCTCATTGTCTCTTTTTCTCTAAGACTTACATTTTCCTGTCCTGCCTTGTTTTCAACATCAATCCTTGGAGCATTATTTTCCCGTTGTCCTAAAACATTAGGATTCTCATCATTTCTTGCTTCATCACCCAAGGTCTATGAGGACTCTATACCTTTGTTCTTATCTCAGATTTCTCTTGAGTTCTCAGAAGTTTGTGGTTGCTAAATAGTCTTTTTAGTTCTTCCTTACGGAAACTGATCATCAATTATATCTTCTTCATCAACAATATGAATGGGGCTCTAAACTACAGTGTCCCTTATTTCTCTTACATTTATTTCTTCAAGGTTTCCCACTTCTAGAGTGAGTGATACTATTATAAAATCTTATTCTTCTTTATTTTTAGGATATGACCCTATATTTGGCACTTCTTCCACTATTGGTTGCATCATTGGATCTTCTTTAGATCATTTTTCTTTAAATTTTTTAATCTTAGTAGTTATTTTCTCGAGTTTCTCCCTAACTTTTTCTTCAATTAGGTCTAGACCTTCTTCTTGAATTATATGAGTCCCTCCCAAGGCTTGTCTCATTGTCACCATATTGACCGAGGGTGGAGAAGTAAATATATTTGTTTCCTTCTGTGATGCTAACCTTGTCTTATCACATACCTGTGTTCTCATTCTCATATCCTTGCTAGTCATAGGATTAGCTCTTGGCTTTGTTGTGGAACAAAATTCTTCCTTTGTAATTTCTATTACATTAGCCAAAGTGGCCACAATTTCTTTGTATTGGCTAGCTATCCATGATGCCATCAAAATTCCCTTGCTTGAAGTAACGGGAGCTTCCTCCCCACCTTGCTTAGTTTCCTTTGTTTCTACAACCTTTCTTTTCTTTTTAGTAGTTCCTCCATACCCCAATTCATTCACTAACTTTTATTTTCCCTTAGCATTGTGTGGGTATGTGGGATCTATCTCAACTTCTCTCAATGCTTTTATATAACCCTTAATCTAGTAATGAGTATACGTCAATACCTATTTAGAAATATCTTCAATGGTTACTACCTCCTTTGTATAATCTAGGTTTGGGATGGGTTGATCAAAAACTTTATCTAAATCATATACTGGATTCAAGACCTCTCCATTATTAGTATTTAATTGTTCTAGAACATCATGAATTCTAAGAACTTTTGTTGCTCCTAGTGTCAACCTCTTGTATGACCTCTTCCTCACATCATGATCAACATCACAATTAAGCCAAAAATCCTCCAGATGATAAACATGAGCATACTTCCATCCTATTTGCTTGGAAATGTTTTCCTCTAGATCATAGTTTTTTTGTTGGAATGTAAAGAACTCCAACCCATAAAGTTTCAACTCTTCGCACATATCAACACTTTTCACTACAATGCACTTATAATTCCAGATTGTGATAGGGAATTTTAATAGAACATTTCTTGTGGGATTGTGTAAAAAGAGCTTGAGACAACTGCACCTATCTCACCAGTTCTAGTAGCAGCATTTTTTTTGTTGGGTACTTGGGTAGCATGAAGGGGTATTCTATAAATTCTTCTACCTTGATACAAGTGAAAGTAGGGAATTGAATATACCAGCCCACAATAAACCGGATACCACTTTGTACTTCAAGGAATAATCTTTTGGATTTTTCCCCTTCCATTAATCTCACCAACCTCATAGAAAACACATCATTTACCCTCCGGTAATTTTCCTAGTACTGAAAGATAGTAATCTAGGGAATATGAGCATAAATCAAATTATTCCCTAGTTCTATGCCTAGGGTACCAACTCTGTTCAATCCTTGTATATTTCCCCCCAAGGTACAAGAATAGACAACACATGAAGATATGGAGAACCATTGGGTGCTTGGAAACATCATTATCTACTCATGTAGCTTGTTGCTGATAAAATTTCCCAAATGAATTTGTATAGGGCCTTCCATTATTTTCACTATAAGCCCGAACATCCAAGGTTTGAATTTTTTGGCATCTTTGCATCCATTTATCCTACTTAATAGGGTTATTATTTCCTAAACATCTTGAATAAATGATGACCTTGGGATTTTCCTCATTTGTTTCATAGGCTTCTCGCAAAACCATGTCAAAATCATAAACTTCCTATCTTGTTCTTTTACATCCAAGTACATTGTGGCAAGGACCTGCATATCTAATGGGTTCATCTGTTTGAATGTGTGAATCCCAAATGTGTACACAATTCCCTCTATGGAGAGGTCTCCATATACTCTTCCTTATTTCTCAACGACCCTCTTATTTGGGTCATACCATCTCATACAATCCAGTACCAGTTCAGGGGTGTCCATCACTAGCAAGAACCCTCTTGCCAAAGGTAGTCCACTTGCAACAATATTCTTGGTGCATTGAGTGGCACCTACTTGTTGAGTCCTCATAGCGAATTCATGCTCACTAAATCCCCCTAGGTGGGTATTTGTAACTATCCCACCAATTGATACAACCTGTGAAATGGGGAATTTGAATTCCTCATCTATTTTATTCTTTCTAGAAGTGCTCATATTTTTCTTGATTTCCTGCATTATTAGCAAATGTACCTTGTGTGCGAGTTAGGGCTAAATTTAATCATACATTTTCAATAATTCAAGAAAGTTCCTTACAACATTTACAGTTTTCAATTAGGTTAAATTCTTTAGAAATAATCAATGTTTTGACCTAACCAATGGTAATATCGTTTAACTAGAGCCATGCATGCATAAAAGAATTAATGAAAATTTGGTTACTAGAAGCGTACCTGGTTTCCCTGATAATGTTATTGAATAAACACATGTTCCAACCCTGGTAGTTATGTTCTTCAGCATTCAAAAGCTTACCCTTCCTTGTGTGCCACAATGTTGGTTTTAATTCTTTGATATTCTTACAAGTGAATAGCCTGGCATGAGGTAGAGTGTTATGGAAGCAATTGCATGCTCAAAGTGGTGCCAAGTATGTGTGTTGTTTTCCACCTTCATTAATTTATTTTACTATGCATTAAATACCCTGAATAAAGGTGCAATCATGGTAGATTAGGATTCAAATCATAAACCTTATTGAGAGGAAAGCAGCATAGGTGGCCAACATGGCATGCTTACGTGTCACTTTAATTTTTATGAGGAAAATGTCTTAGAGGAAGTGTCTATCTTAGATGCTTAATGATTGACAATCAATAAGGTTTTAATCATCTAACATCAAGCTTTAAAGAATTAGCGGGAGTTAGGACTTTTGCTTACCAGGTCCATGAGGAGCAGGTGCAAAGGATACCCAGTATTGGGTGCAAGCGAGACCAATTTGGTTTTGAAATGAAACTTGTGAAAAAAATTATAATCTTTGGTTCCAAAGAAAAGAAAAGCCACTACCAGGATAACTAGGGAAAAAGCTAACACAAGAAAATTGAGACAATTTTACCTGAGTGACAACTTACCGAGTGTGACGACTAGCCAGGAAAAAAGAAAAACTTGCAGAAGATAGACTATCCTTAGAGCAACGACACCCTATATCCAGGACTTTGGGATCTTGTTGGTTAATAAGGCTAGGGAAAATATTTTTCAAACACTCCAAGTCCAAAAAAATAGGAACTTAAGCAAGGGGCCAGGCTTGTTGGATCAAGATCTCATCATTTTACCATTTCCTCCAAAAGTAGTACACCAAAGCAAGAGAAATAAAAAGGAAGGGAAAAGCAACAGAAAAGAGGGGGTCCACATTTTGATAAAGAAAAAAATGGGGTGTATTGTGAGACCACACAACAACTAGCAGCCAACAAAACCAAACAAATCAATAGAAAGCTAATTCCGAAAATAATAACCATACTTCAACTTTTTGTAGCTCTTGAATTATAAAAAATCAAACCCTCATTCTAGAATTTCTTTTCACTTTAACCATCATAATAAAATTAAATTTCAATGATCTCACATGTGTGCAAATGATTTATTCTGCTCTAGTAAATTCAGACCATAACATGTGTTTACATTGACCTACATAATTTGGTATTTCCCTTTTAAGATAACCTTGGATAGAGCCTCACTACCAGTCAAGCATCCATAGCCCCAACAAGGTTATCTCTATAATTCCCCCAAACATAGCTCTACTATGAAGCAGAGCTTGATGGCTTTCACCTGAAACAACTCAATTTAAGTTAGTCCAAACAACAAACTAATCCACAACCTCTTACAATGCACCTTTCTCAGTTTAACTCTACCCTTTCACAATTAGGCCTGCAGACCCAATTCACTCAACTTTGCTTATCAAAGAACCACTCAACAACAAAAAATTTGGCACATTCAGATACCCTTCAATGCATTCTAAAACATAGGTAGCAATCTCCATTGAAATCTTTAAACAATTCATTCAATTTCATGAACCAACCCTGACCTAGTAAACCAATTAGGTCTCTTTTCCAAAGGAAGTGTTCCTAAAACACACAAACCGCCTTGGATAACTTCTCAGACCTTTGAAATAGGTAACAAATAGCCCAATTCAACAAGTTTTAGACTCACAAAACCTCATTCATTTGTTGATCCAAAAAACCCTCATTTCCACCATTAAAGGGTAGGGTTTAATGAAAATAATAGTTCCCAACCACATAAAAACTTCTCAAAGCCTCCAAAACTCTTCAATATTCCTGCTCAAACTCACTAAACCTTCACAAAGTCTCTACACTCAACATTTCAACAAACTTACACTTTTCCATCATTTTTGTTCCCAATTTCACTAATTTTCCTCAGGACAGTCATGTATTTTCCCAAAAAATCATCATTAAAATAAAACCCTATCCACTACCATCCTATTTCTAACATTTTATACCCATTCCACTTATACATAGTGAATATAGTACGTGGAATAGACTTTACTCCATGTTTAGAACTTCAAAACCTCGACACTACACTTGCAGGCCTGTCAATAGAAGTTTGTTAAAATATCAACTAAACCTCAATGAACCACCCTAAAAATGGATTCAAAACAAAGCTAAGACAATCCTTCAACCCTTCCCACAATTATTCAAACAATATGCTACTATACAGTCACGTTCAAAAGTCTACAAATTCATATTTGAAAGCAAAAATACAAAATTTAACCAAAAACAAGGGTTTTCTTTATTGAATCTTTTTCACAATTGTTTCAACACCATTTTACACCAATGGAGGACATGTATTTAAAAAATTTACCCACAAAACATCCCTCCAAACCAACCAACTAACTTCCAAATTCCAGCTGACCGTTGGGCTCCCTAAAAAATTGCATTTTTTTGCATTACAACATTTGACAATTTTGACAATTTTGTCAATTTTGCACTTTTAACCCCCAAAACCTCCTAAAGATCATTACATAGACTCAAAACAACATAATATGATCAAACAAGACCTTATTTATCAAAATATAATACCTAACACCCTTAAACTCTTCAAAAACCCTTATTTACATATTTTGCATTTTATGCATCATTTGACAACTTTGCATTTCTTAACAAATGATGGACTCCTAAATACATTCAAATGGTCCATTAGACCTTATTGACACACCTCAAGACCACAAACCCCTAGAACAACCTAACACCAATCAGACTTAAACAAATTCAAATGAAAAATGGTTGGTGCTCCTGCACCATGCAGCTGCCTTTGAAACCTTTCCAAGTCTCTTGGAAATGAACTACAAATTGCTCCTTTTGGTCTTCTACATCTCCTTGCTCTTCAATTTCTCTTTTTATTTTCCTCTAAATCATATATTGTTGTCCTGCAACACCATCCTTGTGATTAAACTGCTTACTTTCTAACTTTGGCTTCTTTTGCATAGACTTCCCTACCAAATGTATCTTGACTCTTCCTTTGCTTATGACTGTCCTTGCTCTTACCTTATCACCTGAAAACTCTCCTTTCCCAATCTTGTGTCCTTATGATTCCTCCTTATCTCTAGATTTACTCACCTTCTCTTTTTCATGCACTTTTGTATTCAGATTTCCCTCCTCTATGACCTCTGTCTTGACAGACTTTTTCATCACTATATTATTAGAACTTGGTTGTCTCTTCATTTCCTTAGCAGCTATAGGAAAAAACACTATCCCAACCTCAATTCCTTCTTGGTTTTTCAACTTCTTTTCAATATTTTCACCCTTTTCCTTCTCTAACTCAGTCTTAGACACCTTTTTCTCACCTTCCTTATTGCTTCTCATGACTATGGTAGCCTGCAAATTTACTATATTCTCATTTCTTGACCTAGAAGTGGCTGCAAATGACTTGTTTCCTACTTGTTTATCCCCTAAAAACTTTTCAACCTCTTTCTTACCAAAATTAATAACCTTGGCTGCCTTGTTTTTCTATTTTCCACCCTCTTGCAATGGGTTCAGTATAAAAGAGATACAATCCTTCCAAATCTGATATGTGTTAGCACTTCCATCATAGATTGAGTGCCTATCAAATTTCCATGGTCTTCCAAGGAGTAAATGGCAACAACTCATTGGTAAGATATCACAAAGCACTTTATCCCTATATTCACCAATTTGAAATTCAACTAGTGCTTTCTCTTTAACAAGAATAGATTGATCATCACTCACCCATGAAGCTTGATATGGTGTTTCAAGAGGGATCCTTTCTAACTATAACTTGTCAACCATTTCACAAGACACTATGTTATCTATAGACCTTAAATCTATCACAATTTTACACACCTTACCTTTACACTTGCAAGTTGTCTTGAACAATTGCCTTCTTTAAGCCATCTCCTTCTCCCTGGATGCTTGATGTAGACGCTAAAATCTGGTCTAAGCCTACGACTTCAATATTCTTCATAATTCGTATTTCTATGGTCATGATTAAATAATGTCAATTATTTAATTATTCTCTAAAGTCTTCATTTCTTTATTAATTAAATAAATATAAATATTTAATTAATTCACTTTAACTTTAATTCTTCTATTAAATTAAATAGTCTTAATTATTTAATTGATTCACATTTTCTTTATTCTATTTGATTAATTAAATAAACGCTTTTTATTTAATTATGTTACTAATTAACCTTATCCTTCTTGTCAAATTAAATAAATTCTTATTTAATTTTCCCTTTATCATATTTCAACTATAATTAAATAAATTCTTTATTTATTTAATTATTCATTTAATCCCTTCATCACTTAATTAAATAAATCTTATTTATTTAATTATTCTTCAAATATCAAATCTTGAATTAAATAAATCTTTTAATTCGTAAAAATCTATTTTAACGCATTCCTATATATTTAGATAATTGTGTAAGTTATCTAAGTATTCACTTTAACTTGACTCGAGATCTATTTAAATCAGTTGGTTAACTCCTGATTTAATGTTTGAGTTGCTTGCATGAATAAACTCTGTCATATCATTCAGTCATCTAGTTCTAACTCGTTTGTGTGTACATGCGTATTAATTAAATATTTTTATTTAATTAATTAATTCTTGTGTGTGCATTCGAACAGAGAGTTGCTTTAATCCATCTTTATCTTTGTCATGCAAAGACTATTCTTATGTTTTCGAATACCAAACTCGAAGATTAAATCATTTATTTAATCTTTATTTCTATTTCTAGTTTTTATCACTCATGTCACTACTAATAGTTATAAAAATGCATGTCTAATCTTTTGATCTCAACCGTCCATTAATCTTTCGATCCTGACCTGTCGTTCGAATGATCAATTTTCTATAAATTGCTCTATCTTTCATCATTCCAATCTCTCCCGAAATCTTATGAATTTTGGAAGCTTATCTATTATTTGAATCTTCGATGTTTTGCTAAATCACTATCACAGGCTATACTTGCACAAGAGAAATCTGAGGGAAATTATACTACAACGGCAAAATGGAGAAGGGAAATCAAGGTTATACATGGAATTATGTAGATATTGGGTGAGATTGTTCAGTTTATTTATGTTTTAGCTTTCCTTTGTTCTCTGTTGTTTAGCTTAGATTGTATTAGAGCTTAGATCGCATTGAGTGTGTGGTTTTAACCTTTCTTCTGCATTTTCTAGATGTTACACTTGAAACAAAGTTCTTCTCACCATCAAACTTTCTCCACCTTCAGATGCAACATGTAGACTATTGGAATTTGAACTCTCACATTCATCTTCTTGGAAAATCTGATCTCTTCTTTCATTCTTTCTTTCTCCACCACTTGATGAAGCACCAAATTTTCTAGGGCATTTCCAAGCATGATGTCCATACTCATTATAGTTGTAGCACCTTCCTAAGAATATATTTGCATTCCTACCACCTCCAAATTTTCCTCTTGATCCCCTGAATCCACCTCTAAAATCTACAACTAGTTCTTGTCCTTTATGTGCATCACCTTGGCTTTCATTGATTTGTCTTGAAGAAGAAAATGTACCTCTGCCCCTTGAAGTTCTGCCCTAACTCTTGTTGATTTTTCTTGTCTCCTATTCACCTTTTCTTCTGCTCTTATAGCCATCTGATAACATTCTTCAATTGCCTTAGGATTATGCAAACTTATTTCATCTTGGATGTTGAATCTCAATCCACTAAGGTACTTGGCCACTTTCTCAACATCATCAACCATATGGCATGCCCGTATGCTTAGTTTATAGAACTCATTAGTATAGGTTTTCACATCCATTTCTCTTTGCCTTAAATCTTGAAGATTTTTTGACATTTGAATAGCATAATCATTTGGAAAAAAATTACCCTTTAACTTAGCTACCATCCTATCCCATGAAACAATTTTAGACTTATCTCTTCTTCTCCTCTTTGCTTGTTCATAGTCCCACCAAACTAATGCATGCCCCTTCAATTTAGTCTTGGCTATCCTCACTTTTTCCTCATCAGATACATCTTCACATTGAAAGAAGTTTTCTAAAGCAGAAATCCAATCTAACAATGCTTCTTCATCTAAAGTAACATCATACATTGGCAAATCAACTTTTACCTTATGCTTGCTTCCTTTCACTGCTTTCAGTAGGTTGGCCATTCTTTGGTCTTGGGGATCCAACTCTTCGTCAAAATCTTCATATTTTTCATCTTCTTCATCACCTTCTGTCTCACTTTCATCTCCCATAATCATTCCTCTCTTTTGTCCTATTTCAACATTCTCCAACCTTGCTAAGAATCTCTTTTGCAATTCTTGCAACTTTCTAGTCTCCCTTTCAGTTTTCTCTTCCATCTCTTGCATCTTTCTTACCACATTATATCTTTTTAGAGGTATCTTGACACTTTCACTATTCAACTTCCTCCTTTCCTCTCTTCAATCAACAACTTTCAATCTCTAAAATACCTATTCCCTATGCTCTGATACCAACTGATGCAGAGCTTGATGGCTTTCACCTAAAACAACTCAATTCAAGTTAGTCCAAACAACAAACTAATTCACAACCTCTTGCAATGCACCTTTCTCAATTTAACTCTGCCCTTTCACAATTATGCATGTAGACCCAATTCACTCAACTTTCCTTATTAGATAACCACTCAACAACCAAACTTTTGACACATTCAAATACCCTTCAATGCATTCAACATAGGTAACAATCTCCATTGAACTCTTTGAACGACTCATTCAATTTCATGAACCAACGCTGACCTAGTAGACCAATTAGGTCTCTTTTCCAAAGGAAGTGTTCCTAAAACACACAACCAGCCTTGGATAACTTCTCAAAACTTTGAAACAGGTAACAAATAGCCCAATTCAACAAGTTTTAGACTCACAAAACCTCATTCAACCCCTAATCTAGAAAACCCTCATCTCCACCATTAAAGGGTAGGGTTTAATGAAACTAATAGTTACCAACCACATACAAACTTCTCACATCCTCAAACACTCTTCAATATGCCTTATAAAACTCAGTAAACCTTCACAAAGTCTCTACACTCAACATTTCAACAAACTCGCACACTTTTCCATCATTTTCATTCCCAATTTCACTATTTTTTCTTAGGACAATCATGTATTTTCCCCAAAACTCATCATAAAAATCAAACCCTATCCACTACCATCCTATTTCTAACATTTTAGGCCCATTCCACTTAGACACAATGAATATAATACATGGAATGGGATTTACTCCATGTTTAGAACTTCAAAACCTTAAAACTACACCTTTAGGCCTTTCAATAGAAGTTTGTTAAAATATCAACTAAAACTCAATGAAAAACAATCCAAATGGATTCAAAGCAAGCCTAAGACAATAATTCAACCCTTACCACAATTATTCAAACAATATTCTACTATACGGTCATGTACAAAATTTTGCAAATTCATATTTGAAAAAAAAAATACAAAATTTAACCAAAAATAGGGGTTTTCTTTATTGAATCTTCTTCACAATTGTTTCAAAAACCTTTTACATTGATGGAGGACATATATTTAAATATTTTACTCAAAAAAAATCCCTCCAAATTGACCAACTAACTTCAAAATTCCAACTAACCATTGGGTTCCCTGAAAATTGCATTTTTTTGCATTACAACGTTTGACAATTTTGACAATTTTGTCAAATTTGCACTTTTAACCCCCAAAACCTCCTAATGACCATTACATAGACTCAAAACAACATAATATGATCAAAAAAAGCCTTATTTATCAAAATCTAAGACCTAACACCCTTAAACCCTTCAAAAACCCTTATTTACATATTTTGCATTTTATGCATCATTTGACAACTTTGCATTTTATAACAAATGATGAACTCCTAAATACATTAAAATGGTCCATTAGACCTTATTAACACACCTCAAGACCAAAAACCCCTAGAACCACCTAACACCAATCAGACTTAAACAAATTTAGATGAAAAATGGTCAGTGCTCCTACACCATGTAACCACCTTTGAAACCTTTCTGAGTCTCTTGGAAATGAGCTACAGATTGCTCCTTCTGGTCTTCAACATCTCCTTGCTCTTCACTTTCTCTTTTTCTTTTCCTCTCAATCATATATTGTTGTCCTGAAACACCATCATTGTGATCAAACTGCTTACTTGCTAACCTTGGCTTCTTTTGCATAGACTGCCCTGCCTAATGTCTCTTGACTCTTCCTTTGTTTATGACTGTCCTTGCTCTTACCTTATCACTTGAAAACTCTCATTTCCAAATATTGTGTCCTTCTACTTCCTCCTTATCTTTGGATTTACTCGCCTTCTCTTTTTCCTGCAATTTTGTATTCATATTTCCCACCTCCATGACCTCTGCCGTGACAGACTTTTTCACCACTATATTATCAGAACTTGGCTGCCTGTTCATTTCCTTAGAAATTATAGGATAAAACATTGTCCCAACCTCAATTCCTTCTTGGTTTTTCAAATTATTTTAAATATTTTCACCCTTTTCCTTCTCTAACTCAGTCTTAGACACCTTTTTCTCACCTTCCTTATTGCTTCTCATGAATATGGTAGCCTGCAAATTTATTGTCTTCTCATTTCCTTCCTAGAAGTGGTTGCAAATGACTTGTTTCCTACTTTTTAATCCCCTAAAAAATTTTCAACCTCTTTCTTACCAAAAGTAATAACCTTGGTTGCCTTGTTTTTCTCTTTTCCACCCTCCTAAAATGGGATCAGTATAAAAGAGATACCATCTGTCAAAATATGATATGTGTTAGCACTTCCATCATAGATTGAGTGCCTATCAAATTGACATGGTCTTCCAAGGAGTAAATGGTAACAACTCATTGGTAAGATATCACAAATCACTTTATCCCTATATTCACCAATTTGAAATTCAACTAGTGCTTGCTCATTAACAAGAATAGATTGATCATCACTCACCCATGAAGCTTGATATGGTGTTTCAAGAGGGATCCTTTCTAACTATAACTTATCAACCATTTCACAAGACACTATGTTATCTATGGAATTTGAATCTATCACAATTTTACACACCTTACCTTTACACTTGCAAGTTGTCTTGAACAATTTCCTTCTTTGAGTCATCTCCCTCTCCTTGGATGGTTGAAACAAATTTCTTCTCACCATCCAACTTTCTCCAACTTCAGGTGCAACATGTAGACTATTGGAATTTGAACTCTCACATTCATCTTCTTGGAAAATTTGAGCTCTTCTTCATTCTTTCTTTCTCCACCACTTGATGAAGCACCAAATTTTTCAGGGCATTTCCAAGCATGATGTCCATACTCATTACAGTTGTAGCACCTTCCTGAGAATATATTTGCATTCCTACCACCTCCAAATCTACCTCTTGATCCCCTGAATCCACCTCTAAAATCTACAGTTGGTTCTTGTCCTTTATGTGCATCACCTTGGATTTCATTGATTTGTTTTGAAGAAGAAAATGTACCTCTTCCCCTTGAAGTGTTGCCCTACCTCTTGTTGATTTTTCTTGTCTTCTTTTCACTTTTTCTTCTGCTCTTATAGCCATCTGATAAAATTCTTCAATTGTCTTAGGATTATGTAAACTTATTTTATCTTGGATGTTGAATCACAATCCACTAAGGTATTTGGCCACTTTCTCAACATCATCAACCATATGCCCTGCCCTTATTCTTAGTTTATAGAACTCATTAGGATAGGTTTTCACATCCATTTCTCTTTGCCTTAAATCTTGAGACTTTTTTGACATTTGAATAGCATAATCATTTGGAAAAAATTTACCCTTTAACTTAGCTACTATCCTATCCCATGAAACAATTTTAGACCTACCTCTTCTTCTCCTCTCTACTTCTTCATAATCCCCCCAAACTAATGCATGCTCCTTAAATTTAGTCTTGGCTATCCTCACTTTTTCCTCATCAGATACGTCTTCACATTCAAATAAGTTGTCTAAAGAAGAAATCCAATCTAACAATGCTTCTTCATCTAAACTACCATCATACATTGGTAAAACAACTTTTACCTTATGCTTGCTTCCTTTCACTGCTTCTAGTAGCTTGGCCATTCTTTGGTCTTGGGGATCCAACTCTTCATCAACATCTTCATATTCTTCATCTTCTTCATCATCTTTAGTCTCACTTTCATCTCCCACAATCATTCCTCTCTTTTTTCATGTTTCAACATTCTCCAACCTTGCTAAGAATCTCTTTTGCAATTCTTGCAAATTTCTGATCTCCCTTTCAGTTTTCTCTTCCATCTCTTGCATCTTTCTTGCCACATTATCTCTTTTTGGAGGCATCTTGACACCTTGAATATTCAACTTCCTACTTTCCTCTCTTCAATCAACTTTCAATCTCCAAAATACCTATTCCCTATGCTCTGATACCAACTGATGCAGAGCTTGATGGCTTTCACCTGAAACAACTCAATTCAAGTTATTCCAAACAAAAAACTAATTCACAGCCTCTTACAATGCACCTTTCTCAATTTAACTCTACCCTTTCACAATTAGGCCTACAAACCCAATTCACTCAACTTTCCTTATCAGAGAACCACTCAAAAACCAAAATTTTGACAAATTCAGATACCCTTCAATGCATTCAACATAGGTAACAATCTCCATTGAACTTTTTGAACGACTCATTCAATTTCATGAACCAACACTGACCTAGTAGACCAATTATGTCTCTTTTCCAAAGGAAATGTTCCTAAAATACACAACCATCCTTGGATAACTTCTTAGACCTTTGAAATGGGTAACAACTAGCCCAATTCAACAAGTTTTAGACTCACAAAACCTCATTCAATCGTTGATCCAAAATACCCTCATTTCCACCATTAAAGGGTAGGGTTTAATGAAACTAATAGTTCCCAACCACATAAAAACTTCTGATAGCCTCCAAAACTCATAAATATTCCTGATCAAACTCACTAAACCTTCACAAAGTCTCTACACTCAACATTTCAACAAACTCAGACACTTTTCCATCATTTTCATTCTCAATTTAACTAATTTTCCTCAGGACAATCATGTCTTTTCCCCAAAACTCATCATAAAAATCAAACCCTATCCATTACCATCCTATTTCTAACATTTTATTCCCATTTCACTTAGACACAGTGAATACAATACGTGGAATGGGCTTTACTCCATGTTTAAAACTTCCAAACCTTGAAACTACATGTACATGCCTGTCAACAAAAGTTTTTTAAAATATCAACTAAAACTCAATGAAACACCCTCCAAATGGATTTAAAACAAGGATAAGAAAATAATTCAACCCTTCCCACAATTATTCAAACAAGATGCTACTGTATGGTCACGTACAAAATTCTGCAAATTCAAATTTGAAAGAAAAAATACAAAATTTAACCAAAAATAGGGGTTTTCTTTATTGAATCTTCTTCACAATTGTTTCAAAAAAAAATTACATCAATGGAGGAAATGTATTTAAAAAATTTACCCACAAAACTTCCCTCCAAACTGACCATTGGGTTCCCTAAAAATTGCATTTTTTTACATTACAACATTTGACAATTTTGTCAATTTTGCACTTTTAACCCCCAAAACCTCCTAAATACCTTTACATAGACTCAAAACAACATAATATGATCAAAAAAGACCTTATTTAGAAAAATATAAGACCTAACACCCTTAAACCCTTCAAAAACCCTTATTTATGTATTTTGCATTTTATGCATCATTTGACAACTTTGCATTTCTTAACAAATGATGGACTCCTAAATACATTCAAATGGTCCATTAGACCTTATTGAGACACCTCAAGACCAAAAAACCCTATAAAAACCTAACACCAAGCAGACTTAAACAAATACAGATGAAAAATGGTTGGTGCTCCTGCACCATACTACCAGTCAGGCATCTATAGCCTTAGTAGAGATATTTAGATAGCCTAAAGGGTTGAATTTTCTCTTTTGATATTTATTTGATATTAATTTTTTCATTTTTTTGTTTGATATTCCATTGTAAGCTCTTTGCTTCAACTTGCAGGAAATGAATCCTACTATTAGGTTGGGAATTACAGTGGTAGCGAAGGATACCTTTTGATTTTTCACTCAATGCAAACAACTGCTATCCCAAATTCAGTAGAATGATTTAAGTGTGGGCATTTGTAGCTCAACATAAATTGAATGATTTATGCAAACTAAAGTGAATGAATCTAAAAAATTCCTCAATTATCTATAATTAAAGAATTATTTCTAATCAAAGAATGAATCACATTTCTAGAGTTGACATTCTATTTTTTTACTACCTCTGAAGGTTGCTAACTATTTCATATCTCAGCAACATAAAACTTCGAAAAGCAAACAAAAGAAACAAAAGAAAAAAAATTAAAACAAAAAAGAAAAACTATTTACAACAAAGACCAATGACCAACACTAGGCTTGAAAATAATGTTTCAGGAACTGCCCATTGACGGGCAATGGAACATCTTCTCTGGTTAGAGTTTTGAGCTTGTAAGTGCTATTGCCTAAGATTTTAGATACTTGGTAATGACTATCCCATAACTTGTCAAACTTACCATGTTCACCCTTATGCTCATGGGATTTATCCCAAGATAGGACTAAGTCAGATATTCTAAAAGTTTTTAATCTAGCCCTTTTGTCAAACCAATGTTTTACCATAGACTAATGTCTAGAAAAATGATCTATTGCTCAAGTACACTTTTCATCTAAATGCATTAGTTGTAACAATTGATCTTTAGTTTGGTCATCTAATCCAATTTACTCTTGAGCAAATTTCCAAGTAGGGATCTTCAAGTTTATAAGAAATATAGGAGTTATCCCATAGACTAAGTGGTAAGGGGAATTCCTCAATGCTGATTTCATCTTGGTGCGGTCTACCTAAAGCATGAATTTCAACAGGGAATACCATTCCCTAATATTTTTTTCAATTATCCTTCTAATTATGTGCAACAAGTTATTGTTTGATGATTCTGCTAATCCATTTCCTTGTGATTAATAATTAGATGTGTAGACACCTAAAAATGACCTAGGCCTGCAAGCTTCATTTTTACCACTTTCGTCCTAGCATAATTAAGCTATTTAATTATGTCCTTGGTCCACATTCGACTATTGATTAAATAATTCATAATTATTTAATTAATTCATGTCATTTGTTCCTCCTTGATTATTAAATAAATAAATATTATTTATTTATTTAATACATCACTAATTATCTAAAGTCTTCCTTTGATTAAATAAATTTCATAATTTATTTAATTTCCCTTTAACATTTATGTCTTCTTGATTAATTAAATAAATTTTATTTATTTAATTACGTCACTAATTAAGTCCCCTTCTTTTAAAAAATTAAATAAATTCTTATTTATTTAATTATGCCCATTTTCCACTATAATTAAATAATTTATTTAATTATTTAATTATTCATTAGCTTTTTCTCCCATTAAAATTAAATAAATTTGATTTATTTAATTTAGCTATTCTCTTGAATTTTGAATTAAAATCATTATTTAATTTCAAAATAATTATTTTATCACATTCCTCCATAATTAAATAATATCTTTATTATTTAATTACTTGCTAGTTATCTGGGGTAAATAAATCTTATTATTTAATTTCTCCAGCAACCTCTTTGTCCGTGCCAGCCTTATCTTCCAATTTAATTCTTGACTTTTGACTTCTCATTCAATTTCGACCGTTGATTGAATTATTTCATAATTCAATCTCCACCCTTCATTCTTACCTGTTGCCCTAATTTTGACCTAACCCTAATGCACATATCAACATTCAATCTTAAACATTGATCTTAGGGTTCCTGTCATTTTTTCATCCTGGCCACACGTTCAAAATTGCAATTTTTATAAAAGGGCAATTTTGACCTCATTTGCAGGTCCCTCTGAATCTTTAGCTCATTTTGACTTCTTGCACTTTTAGTCTATGTCAACTTGCTGTCAATTTAGGGTTATAGTTTTTTACAGTCATTAGTCATTTTAGCTCATTGTAGGGTTATTGTTATTTTCTGCAAATCCTTCAACACTTGCATAGGGCTTAGTCTTTAGTCATAGTTGCTCACATAAATCTGAGGGCTTTGTTATTTATCTGCAAGCTAGGAGGTATAACAGAGATTAATCATGGAAGGTGGAGACATAGGGTAACTTCATCCCTATTGTCTTCACTCCACTTCCTTTGTGCTTTGTTATTTTCATAGGAATTTTAATTGTTATTGCACTCAATAATAATAAATTTAGGATTTCCCTTGATTACAAGATGAAAATTTCAACATTATACCATATTCAAAGGTCGAGTTAGAAATTTTCAACAAACAAAAAGCGGAGCCATTATCACATACCAAGGAATATGGTACCCCAAACCTGGTAATAATATTTTCCTCCTAGAACTTAATTACCACTTCCATGGTGCATTGCTTACTATGGAACGCTTCAGTCCACCTGGTGCAATAATTAGTAGTGGTTAGCACATACCTGTGGCTTGCAGACGATGACAAATTAATTGTGCCAATGAAGTCTAACCCCCATTGTGAAAAAGGGTGCATCTCCATCACGGGCTGCAACGACTGTGCATTAAATCTCCCTTTATCTGTAGTAGTTTGGCATGTATAACATGTTGGACTCAAGGAATACTAAGAGGGGGGTGAATCAGTGTTCAACAAATTTTATCATTACAATCTAGATCTTAAACCATTTACAGTATTTAAACAAAAGAAAAGATGCAAGCACTTGAAGGAAACAATCAAAACACCATAACACCAAGATTTTTATGTGGAAACCCTATTGGGGAAAAAACCACGATGGAGGTTAATCCACAATTTATACTCTATTAAAAGTATGAAGAAAAAGTGGAATGCACATGCATTCAGGCACACTACCTAGAGCTCACTGCTCAAAATCAGGAAGGCTCACTGCCTTACAATATATTTGGATTGCAACAAGAAGTTGAACTGAGAAAGTAGCATCTACAAATGCTTGATCACAGTTTCAGTTATTCTCAGTGGACAATCTTCTATCTTTTTTACTGATTCTACAATTTGCTCTGTTCTACCTTAATTTGCTTTACAACAATCCTCTTCTACATAGGTGAAACTATGCCAAATCGCTCAACAACCCTTCTACTATTTACACACTTCGAACATACACACATCATGCACCACAATTAATTAACCAATCTCTTATATATATATATATATATATATATATATATATATATATATCTACTATCAAGAATTCAATCGTTATATGTCAGCTTCAATGGAATAGAAAATATCTTTTAAATGTCGGCTCAGATCATGAGTAATGTTTAATGCACATCCACATAAGTTGGCCAAACCATAGCTAGGGCCCAAAACAAAATTTCCAACACAAGAATACCTTAATTAATTATACCTCAAAAATCCGCAACATGCAATATTCTCTAAGTCGGCCACCATGAGCTAATAAGCAAAAAATCATCCTGTCAGATCTTCTAACTTATACACTGATTAATACAACATCACAAAACTTCACAGTAAGATAAAATAGATACTTAACAACTTTCCCCGAGATCCACAACTCAAAATGATAATCTAGTGAAGCATACAGATCAACATACTGACCAGATACCTTGTTCTTCATTCTTTCTTCTGATAATACTTTGTTCTTTACTCTACCTACCGGTATCAACAAATCTTGATCTATGGACCGGAATAATGACTTAGGTTGCCATCAATGACAACACTAGAATCCATATGCCAACAATCTCCCCCTTTGGCATTGATGGCAACACTTAGTGAAAAATGACTAAGTGTCAAAACTAATATGATTACGCTTCCAAAGTTCAAAATTTCAAAACACAACTCCCCTTTAGAGTGATAAGGCATTTTTCACTACTCTCTCTCCCCCTTTGACATCAATGAAAAACATATTTTGGATCTCCCCCTTTGCAAATTCAAAAATTGGATCAAAATTTCAAGAAATACAACTGCTACTTGAGTCAAAAAATTATCTTGAACTTATCTTTCATTTCCAAAAGAAATTTCCTCCAAGATTCTACTAAAATCCCAATGATTAAGATCAAGATGTTGTTCTTAGATGTCTGGTGGATAATCTGGATGAGAGATTTCAGAATTGTGATTGCCTCTTCTAATTTCTCTCTTTTCCTCAGAACCTTAATTAACTGCTCCAGTCTGCATTGGGTTAAATCCTTCACTTTCCAAAAGGTGTCCACAAGGTTGTTTCTGGTGAATTGAACTTTTGCATGCTCAAACTGCAACTCTTGAATCCTTTTCTTGACTGCACCATCCTGATCCTGAAACATGTTATAATCATGACCAATCTTGTTCAGCTTAGTTTCAATCTGCTCCAATTTTTCGTTGTATTTCCCAACTGCATGAGGCCAACGAAGACAATAGTTGTAGATGTTATTTTCTAAATTTATGCATTGCCTCAACTCATTCATTTGCTTTTTCAACTTGGTAAGTGATAGCCTGAATTGCTCCTTCAGATGTAGAATTATTTCTTCCTCTTTCATGCCCTGAGACTCAAAAACCATGACTTCCTTAATGCATTCAATCATCTCTTCAGGAAACACATTCTACAAACTCTCCAATCCAATATTATTGTGCACAAAATAAGTACTTAGAGTTCTCTTGATTAGGTCCCGCTCATATGAGGGTCTATCAGACCATATGTCAGCAATTGTTTGCATCCCATCTATCTCCTGAATAAGTTGCAGTATCTTTACTTTGGATAAAACGCCTTCTTCTTTGCTTCCTTCTACCATTACTACATTCGATTCAACTGATTCTGGTTCTCCCCTTGGAGTGTACTCATCAGATTCCTCATTTGGTATGTCCACAATTTCTTGTTATTTACCTTTTCCTTCAATTTTTGGAGTCATGAGTGCCGGAGGAATGTAATCACCAATCTCTTGTGCTGTTTTCTTCTTCCTCTCCATTTCACTAGAAGAGGATCCAACTTCAAGTTCATTTACTGGAATGGAAATTCCAATTGCTCCAAACTTCCCTAGCAATTCTTTAAAGAAATTTGCATACTCATGCTTGCAATTTTCCAAAGTTTTAGAATGTTCAAAAATCTGTTTACAAACTAGTTCATTCTTTTTCCATACAACATTGTTGATCTGAGGCAAGAAATTCAGAAAATACATCACAAGACATATGACCAAGGTACCAAACCTGAAGGGGTAATCTTCCTCCTTTGTTAGTTGCACATTTTCCATCAATTGATCCTTTAGCAATCTGTACAAGTCAAAGTCTTGATCCTCCATTATCATTTTATGAGAGATGTAAACTGCACCTGCTGAAGTTGCGCCTTCCTTGTTTCTGAAAAATATTTTGTATGAGATTCCATGGGCAATGTACCTTGTTATTAGATCTTTGATCGTTGAAATTATCAAAGCCCTATAATCTCTAGTTACTCTGGTTAGGGTTTCGAGTTCCTTGTTCTGAATCAACTTCTTTTTTGGTAAATCCCCAACATTGAATAATCTAGTTAGATTCCTAATCACCTCTTTTGAAATGTGATAGGGTTTATCCAGAGTTAAAATGTCATCATTCAATCTGTTCAGGATAAACCTAACAACTTCTGCATTATCAAAATAGGGAAATTCACTCCAAATGTCCAAACTTTTGTGTTTCAAACCTTCAAGCCATTTCAGTTCATCGGCTGGAAACATATTTCTCACATCCCTAATCTTCTCACTATTGTATTCATCTAAATTCACCATTCCTTTGATTTGCTTCATTTTATTTTTCATACCGAACAAGTTTCTACCGAGCACCAAATTAAGTGAGAATTCTATAAGCAACTGAAATACCTGATGAATTTGTCATCGTATTGACTTTACCTTTTTGAAATTTTGCTACAAAGGCTCTCCTATTCTTCTCCAATTCAAGGTGACAAATGAGGGTTCTAAATACCCTTTTATAACTTTCATACCTAACCTTTTTGCTACATTAAATTTTTTTCCCTAGGTGATCCGGATGCTCTGTTTTCTCAGACAACAAAAGAAGAATTCATCTACAGACCTTCTACTTCATAGATTTCTACACAAGCGATCACCGATACAATTGTAAATTATTAGCACAATTATTGACAATTTCCTACATTCTTATGCCAACTACTGATAGGGGACAAAGGGTTTTCTTGAAAAACTCCCCCAGGCCAATGGCCTAAGATCAATTTCTAGAGGAATTACCAAATGCTGCTTCCCCTAGCATGCCTATTTCCCATCAGATTCAATTTTCCCACCCATGTTTCTTCCATCCGACTCTTATTTCTTCCACTTTCACTTTCCTTTCCCTTATTATCTTTCTATGAAATTAATCTTTGTATACCGCATCTTTTCTATCCATGTTTTTTGTTCTTGTAGAATCTTGCAATGTGACCAAATTGCTGCAATCAGAATACGTGATTTTGTTCAGGACCATTCATTCCATTGATTTCTGATCCGAATTTATTAGGCAACATGCCCAAATCTTCCATAGGTGTAGCATTTAACATTCCTTATATTGATAGACATACTTCTACATTCAATTGACTTATGACCAAACTTATTACAACTAAAACACTAACCGAGAAATGATGAACTACTTGAATTTATTTTACTTCTGCACTGAGAAGCCATATGACCAAATTTATTACAAGCAAAGCAGTGACCATTAAACTTTTGAGAATTGGGTTGTCTTACTGGATACCTTCTGCCTTTGTTCTTTTGGTTTCTTTGTCTAGAATCCTTATGTTTAGATCTGGAGCTTTCTCCCTTCTCATATCCAAGACCTCACTTGTCATTTGCATCCTTTTGTCCTTTAGTCATCTCATCAAGCTTAGCAGAACTGATCCTAAACTTCTCCTTGAATTCATTTGCAATAGTATGTTCATCTCTAAGAATAATTATCTATCTTTCAAGCTCTTGTTCATTACTTATGGATTTTTGTAGTTCAATCTCTAGCTGAATGAATCCACTATTAACTATGTTGCATTCTTCAGATTTTTCTTTTAAGGACTGAGCCAGATTTTCCTCATTCTTCTTCTTTTCTTCAATCTCCTTAGTTAGCTTCATTGCCACAGATTCCATCTCATGCTTTAGAGTAGCATTGTCTCTAGCAAGCTTTTCACATTCTTCAGTTATTTCTTTTAGGGTTTGATTCAAGTGAACATATTCCAAAGCATTTAATTTCTTTTCGCTTCAAAACATCACATAGTTCCTTCCTCTTTTCTCTTGAATCATTGATTTTATCCTCCAATGATTGAATGAATTTTTCAACATCCTCAAGATTTTCTTTTAATTCCAAGACTTCTGCTTTAGACTGATCAAGATCATCAAGTGCCACCAAAAGCTATTGTTGAAGACCACCAGAGTTCATTGCATTCCAAGATCCACCTCAAGCTGTTAAACTTCTACAGAGGAACCGGGCTCAAGCAATTCACCAGAAAGTTAGACTCAAGGAACACTAAGAGGGGGTGAATCGTTGTTAAGAAAATTTTATCACTACAATTTGGATCTTAAACCATTTACATTATTTAAACAAAAGAAAAGATGCAAGCACTTGAAGGAAACAATCAAAACACCATAACACCAAGATTTTTACGGGGAAACCATATTAGGGGAAAAACGACAGTGGAGGTTAATCCACAATTTATAATTCGCTAAAAAGGATGAAGAAAAAGGGAATGCACATGCATTCAGCACACCGCCGAGAGCTCATCGCTTCAAAACCAAGAAGGCTCACGCCTTACAATATATATTTGGATTACAACAAAAGCGAATCAAGAAAGTAGCATCTACAAATGCTTGATTACGCTTTTGATTAGGGCTCAAGAGACACCTTCATCTTTTTGACTAATTTTGCACTTGTTTTGTTTTTCCTTCTTAATTTGCTTCACAACAACTTTCTTCGCACAAGTGAAACCGTACAAATCACTCAACAACCTCTTCTACTTTCTCACAAGACACTTCAAACACACCACTCATCATGCACCAAAATGAATTAATCGATCTCTTATATATATCTCTATCAAGAATTCAATCGCTACATGTCAGCTTCAATGGAATAGAAAATATCTTTCAAATGTTGACTCAGATCATGAGTAATCTTTAATGTGCATCCACATAAGTCGGTCAAACCATAGCTAGGGCCCAAAACAAATTTTCCAACACAAGAATACCTTAATTAATTATACCTCAAAAATCTGCGACATGCCATATTCACTAAGTCGGCCACCATGAGCTAACAAAAGGAAAATCATCCTGCCGGATCTTCTAAATTATACAGCGATTAATGCGACATCACAAAACTTCACAATAAGATAAAGTAGATACTTAACAACTTTCCCTGAGATCCACAACTCAAAATGATAATCCGGTAAAGCATACAGATCAACATACTAACTGGATACCCTATTCTTCATTCTTTCTTTTGGTAATACTTTGTTCTTTACTCTGCCTACCGGTATGAACAAATCCTTATCTGTGGACCGGAATGATGACTTAGGTTGCCATCAATGACAGCACTAGAATCCATATGCCAACATAATAGTGTTTTACACTCTCATACATGTCTTTGAAAATAGTAGTCCAATAATAGCCAGCTCTTAGAATGAGGTGTGTAGTGGCCAAGGGAACTCCATGATTTGTGCCAAATCTATCATGTATTTCTTGTAGCACTTCACTTGATTCTCTCTTATTTAAACATCTCAAATAAATCCCTTCATGATTTCTCTTAAATAGAACCCCTCCTTTAATCATATAGCTCTGGGCTTTAACTTTTAGGGCTCTTCTTTGATTCCTTTGCATATGGTCCGAACAATTGTTACTAACCAAATAGTACCATATATCTGAGTACCAATCATCTTGATCTTCTACATATAGGGTATAATGTTGGCTAGAAATCTATGGATCAATCTCAATAATGGATTTAACTAAGGCTTGCCTACGAACTAACTTCATGGGTATAATTTCTAAATCAAACTCTTGCAAAATCATAACCCATTTAGCTCTTTTTTCTCCTAGCTCACTTTGTGTTAGTAGCATCTTTATTGTTGCATTGGGCACAATCACCTTAACTATGCTTGTAAGCATGTAGTGTCACAACTTTATTATCGCCTTGACCAAAGAAAAAGATTATTTCTTAATATCCATATATCTTAGCTCTGCCTCTTTAAAGGGAGCACTCATTAAAGCAATTGGTTCTTCTTATTTGTTCTCACCTCTTTGTGTTAGTGCAGTTGCACATGTATGACCAAAAGAAAAAGAGTAATATAAAATGGTTTAACATAATCCAAGCTTACCAGCACCAGTGCTTCTACAATTACATTTTTCATGTTCTCTAAGGCAAGCTTGGTCTCATTGTCCACTCAATTTTGGCATATTTCTTCAACATATTGTTGAGATGTTTCACTATCTCGGTGAATCTTGTGATAAACTTCTGGATGAAATTAATCTTGCCGAAATATGACTTTAATTATTTATTACTTCCTAGGGGCTATAGTTTGATTAAGGTACTCACTCGATATGGATCTATTGAAATACCTCTTTCAGAGATAATATGTCCAAGTAGTTTTCCTTCAGTCACCTTGAAAATGTATTTCTTAGGATTTAGTGAAACTCCATATGTTTCAAATTTCTATAATATTCCTCTGAGATCACAAACATGATCTATGTTTTTCTTAGAAAAAATTGTGAGGTCGTCCATATATAATAATACACTTTCTTACCAAGTCTCAGAAGGAATAATACATAGCTCTCTGGAATGTGGTTCCAACATTTATTAGTCCAAATGACATCCTCTTGTAAGTGAAAGTTCCCCACTTTGTGGTAAAAAATTTCTTCATCCTATCCTCTTTCATGACCATTAAGTGGTTATACCCATAGAATCTGTCCAAGAAGGACATCATCTACAAACCATTAACAATTTTTAGTACCTCATATAATGAAGGCGAGAGATAGTTATCTTTTTTCAGACACCTTGTTAAGATTTCAGAAATCCATATATAGTCAAATGTCTCCATTATTCTTTCTAACTGGCACTAGATTAGCCACACAAGTAGAATTTCTGATGGGAAAAATGATCCTGGATGAGAGGAGCTTTTGTACTTCTTTTCGAATCACAGGTTCTAGAAGTGCATTCAC
>VDFB02323274.1:0-39015 GCA_007258455.2 Sequoia sempervirens | reverse complement strand
CTATCTATTTGTCTCCCTCTTCCTCTCTCATTCTATATTCATCTCTACCTCTATCTTTTTTTCTCTCTTCCTCTCTCACTCTACATTCATCTCTACATCTATATTCCTCTCCCCCTTCATCTCTAGAAATTTCTCCATCTGTCTACCCATCCATCTCTCTCCCTATCTCTCCCCCCCTCTTCATAGACCTTAATTATCTTCTTGATTCAAAGGTTGTCTTTCACTCATTTTTAAAGACCTTTTTTATTCAAACAATATCATTTTCTAAATGGCCAACCAATTGAACTCATATAATACAAAAAATTATTCAAAAAATAGGCTTACATTTTCCCTAATTGACATTCCACACCTCTTCGATGAAGCCATTGCACACCAAGGTGCAATTGCTAGTATAATTTTTAATAAAATAAAATAATTATTAAGTAAATAAAATAATTATAAAATTAGTTATTTTGAGAGTTGTTTTGAAGATCTAATTTATTAACAAAAAATACTATAAAGTATAGATAGAAAAATAAAATAAATAAAAATTAAATAAAATGTGTAATATAAAAAATTCATAATTTTATAAAATTATTTTATTTGCACACATAAATATTTTCATATAATTGAATAAACTAACTATGCACTTCAGTAAATAACTATGTTTTAGTAAATAAAATAGTAAATAATTATGTTTTAGTAAATAAAATAGTAGATGATACTCTTAAAATAATTACATGAATACATATGTAGTAAAGATTTTTAATTTAAATTTTAAATATTCTAACTATGTAATATTATTATACTTTTCAAAATGTAATTAAAGTTTGATAATATTTTTTTATAAAGATTAAGGAAAAGAAATAATAGTAAGAATAAGTTAAAATATGAAAATATTTTTTTTAATAAAAGATTTGGTTTTGAATCATAGAGTATGGGTGCAATGAAGGTAATGAGGCAGTTCCATGGCCTATAGCAGGTTGTAGCCTACATGTTTGTGCTCTCTTTGGCATATAAACTGTGGAGTGTTGTAAGGGTTCATTGGTGCTTTGGTTGTGCAAGGGGGTATTTAGGGATTGGGGGGTTCTTTTTCTATGGGGTTGGGGGTTTGTTTTGTTTTTTGTGTTAGGTTTTTCTAGTTGGGGTATGGTTGCAAGTGTAGATATGGAATCTAATCAAGGAATGTCTTTTTGTGATTTAGAGGTTTGTCCCTCTCCCATCTGCTCATGAAAAAGTGGTAAATTTTCTAAATATCTCTGTGCATGTTGGTGGCTCATCCCAGGTTGGGAGCCAAAGACCCCCAAAAGTGAATGGATGCTTAGAGAGGAGTACCTCTCATCTGGTATTAGTGATACAACAAGATTTAGTGATGAAAGATGTTAGTTATCTTTGTATTCATGCTCTTATTTGTCAGTTTATGAGGACTCGAGTGTCACTCCCATTCTTGGATTCGTTGACTCATCATACCTAGAATTTAGAGGGAGATATGGAGGTGATGTTGGTTGCAAACAACTATTTCATTGTTGTGCTTTCCTTCCTATCGGATCACAACAAGGCCTATGAGGGAGGGACTTATTTTTACAATCAAGCAATCCTTTTTATTAAAACTTGACATATTAATTTTAATCCTTCAGATGATCTCCCATTAAAAGTATCAATTTGGGTTTGCCTCTCATGGTTGCCATTGGAGTTTTGGTGAAATGATTTCCTAAATATGATTGTGCTTTTTCTTGGAAAACTAGTAGGTCCATCACAACAAAATTTGGATAAGAAGGTAATTTTCTATGTTCACATCTGTATTGAAATTAACTTAAATAACCCCTTGCTAGATTCCATTCAAATTTAGGTTGGAGACTTTGCGTGGATTCAACAGTCGGATTACATAGCTCTTCCTTTTTGGTGTCTTTTTTTTATGAGTATGTGCACCTACAAAGGAAGTGTGCTAGAGCTAACCCTTTAGGGAAGAAGTTTCATAACACTTCAACCAAAGCTTCATCCCATGCTGAATAGGTGAATACCAAAGGAAAGGCTTCAGTAATAGAGGGGTTAACAAATGTAGAGGGGTTTATTCTTGTTAAACCCAATAACAAAGGAAGGGGTCTAAAATGATCTCTCAAGGATAGACAGATGGATGAGTCCTTTAATCACTTTGAGGATTTGGAGGATTTAGACTTGATTGAAGGGAAACCACTTGAGTAGTATGATCCTAGGGGCTTCTCCTTTAGGTGAAGAGAAGATAGTTGTTTTTTTTGGATGTCAACTTGATCAGGAAGGGTTCTGAGCAACTTGCTCTCTAGCTAGCTTCAAATAATGCATAGGTTGGGTCCTATGAGCTGGGTCTAGTTGTGGGATTATATGTGGGTGTGGTTTATTCAGGGAATACTTTTGACATGTAGTTGAAAGAGGAGGCTCCTCCTCCTAGGAAGGGTAGTGCTATCTTTCCTCAATTAGGCCCGCAACAAAATAATCTAAAAAATGGAGCCTCAAATAAGCCTTCTAAAGTAGGAAGGAAAAAGTACTAGGATAAACTAAATATTTTGGGTGAGAACCTGGTAGAATCAGGGTCATTTAATCCTATTGGCTCCCATTTTTCTAACTCTCATAAATGATCGTTCTATCATGGAATGCAAGGGGTTTGAAAAACATCCCTAGAAGAAAGGTTATTCATGTGTTAATTAAAGTGCACTCTCCTAATGTTTTGTTCCTTCAAGAGTTTAAGATGTCAATTCGTGAAATGACTAGTATTGTGGCTATGTTATGGAGTAGAGGTTAGTATTAGTGTATTGAGTCTCATGGAAGGCATGTGGAGTTGTGAGCCTTTATGATCTATGGAAGGTGACTCCTCTCTAATGGATGTCTAGTAGATATTCTTTGACATTAGTGGCATCTAGATTTCTTTCTAGGGAAGTGATCCTCCTTACTAATGTTTATGCTCCTACAAAATTATCTAGAAAATCTAATCTATGGACTCACATTCAATAGGTGAGATCTTTGGCACCTTTTTTCCCTTAGATCCTAGTGAGAGACTTTAATGCCATTTTCTATTTGGAGGAAAAGAGGGGGGTGTGGCTAGGTTGGAAGCCTCTTCCAATATTTTAATGTATAACATTTGTTTCTTAAATCTGGTTGATATCAAGCTTGGTAATGGTATGTTCATGTGGAGCAACAAGAGGTGTGGGGTGGAGTCTATATTTGAGAGGCTTGATAGATTTTTAGTTTCTTGGTTTTGGATTGGCAATAGGTGGGTGAGTAGTTCAAAGATTATAGACTAGAGGGGCTCTGACCATTGGCCTATTGAATTTTCTACTTCCAAGTTGGGTTTCAATAAGAATCCTTCCTTTAAGTTCTAACTGATGTGGTTGCAAGAGCCATCTTTGTAGGAGCTGGTGAGGGATTGGTGGTGGAGAGGTATGCCTATGTATGGAACTGCCATGTATTCCTTTGTGAAACATATTCAATTTGTTAAGATTCAACTTAAGAAATAGAATAGGTAATGCTTTGGGAACATGTTCCAGGCTAAAGTTGCTTCCAAAAAGTGGCTTGATGCAATCACCAGACTTATCCGGGATAAATTCCTTTCAAAGAGATCTCTCGAGGAAGAAGGTGAGGCCTTAAAGATTTTGGAAAAATGAATGTTATGTGAGGAGATCTACTAGAAGATAAAGTCTAGGATTAACTATCTTCAAGAGGGAGATAGGAATAAAACCTTCTTTTTTAATTCTCTGAAATATAGGAGGCATAATAACCTGCTATATTTTTTAGTATCATCTCAAGGAAGACAACTTACCTTCTTCCCAAAAATTTCAAAGGATGCTACTTAATATTTATCTTCTCTTTTAAAGGAGGACTCCCCTCAAGCTTTGTTGGAAGAGAATCTTATTTTGAACTATATGCATCCTGTGGTCTCAAATGAGATGAACCAAATTCTATGCAAACCTATCACTCTTGATGAGGTTGAAGAGAATATTTTCCAAATAAAGAAATGGAAGGCACCTAGATTGGATGGATTTACTATTGAGTTATTTCAAGAGTTTTGGGATATTATCAAATATGACTTATTGGCTATTTTACAGGAATCTCAAGTAAACAAGCAGATGCTAATAGCTTTGAATACCACTTTTTTGGTAGTCATTCCCAAGAGGGAAAGAGCCAACTCTTTGTAATGTGGTCTACAAGATCATTTATAAGCTTATGGCAGAGAGACTTAAACCATGACTGAATAGAGTTATCTTAGAAGAATGGGGAGGTTTTGTGTCTAGTAGGAAAATTTTGGATGGGCTTATGGTTGCAGTTGAGGCTATCCATTCAATGAATAATTCCAAGGGAAAGGCTATGTTCATGAAGTTGGACATGGCTAAATCTTAATTTTATAGGTTGAGATGGTCCTTTATGAAATAATTTTCTAGTACCTTTGGGTTTGGTAATGAATGGATCAATTAGGTTATGAGTTGCATTACCTCTACCTCTTCATTCTTATTAATGGATAGCCTTCTAATTTGTTCTGGGAATCTTGTAGTCTTCAAGAGTGAGACCCTCTATCACATTAACTCTTCATCATTTTTCCTTGAGGGTCTTGGAATATTTTTAAAGGATTATGTGCAGTAAGGGATCATTCATGGGTGGAGTTAGGGAATCAGTCTTCTTGCTTAGTCTCACCTTTAGTTTTTTGATGATATTGCTTTGTTGGGAGTCACCAAGATTAGGGAGGCTACCAATTTTAGAAGGATGCTAGATATTTACCTAGCTACATCAGGTTAGAAGATTAATTAAGGTAAATCATCCATTTATTTTTCAATACTCCCCTTTGATCCAATCGCAAGGGGTTAGGTAGCCTTGTCCTCATATGCCACTTGTCATTATCTCTTTTGGCTAGTTGACCACCTTTCATATACATATAAGAGAAGGCTTGGGATGTGGATGACATTCCTTAAGTTGGATTGCATGTGATGTACTAAGTTATCTTTAGTTGTTGCATTTTGGGGGAAAACCCTTATCCATGATGTAGTTTCATTTGAGAGCATGTGACTTGGAATAGGGATTTCCAAATAACCTCTCATTTCTTCTTCTACTTTAAAGCAATCACTCACAACAATGGTGTTAGAAACCACTTTAAAGTGGAGGCATACATTGACACTTATGTTTCACATTGTGGTTTTCTTTATTCTTGCAATGCATCATTTTCTCATTGGTATCATTGGGTTTGATTTCCTCCGAGAGCATGATATTTTTTTGAATTGTCCTCTCTTGGAGACATTAGGCACAATGTTCCCTAAGAAGATACCTTTCATGAACTAAGAAAAATCCCTTTGAATGTACTTTACACTATTTGGTATTTACAACAATTGTTATATGGCCACCTTGTATAACACACTTTGCGTGTCTATGGAGCCATCTTGTTTGTTCATGAGTTTCAAGCATACAAACATTTTCTTTCCACATGAAGCTCAAAGTTCATTATTACATGTTTCCTTATCAAATTTATTAAGAGGTATAGCATTGGTATGGTTGTACATATGGGAGCCGAACTTAGGCATGACTTTCCCATAGCCATTTGCTTGTTTTGCATGAGTGCATACCGATCGCGTGCATATGTGTCCCACCTTTTGGATACTCACCAAGTAGACAACCTAAAGTTTCATTTCCTTAGAGTGAGTGTGCATTTTTGGACAAAATTTTTAGATCTGATCCACAATGGGCAGGACAAATGGTCAAATCTTGATCCACCTTTTCTATCATTTTCTTTTGTCTTTATGTCTTTGGTATTACATGTTTGTGTATCTTGTTTTGCTACATATCATACACGTTATGTGTGTCCATTTTTTATTATGCTGGCTTGACATAGGATCTTGGATCCTAGGGGCTTTTACCATCTCCTTTGATCTTTGTTATCCTAGACCATCCACATAGGTACACTTGGACCCCCTTGAATGTCTACTTTAGTGTGAGTTTGAAGCAAGTTCCTCCTATCAGTAAAGTGGGGGCTAAATGTAGTGTAGAAAAGTGTATCTCTCTAAATTTTCACATTTAATTTGGAAATGATTAACATTAAAATAGACCTAATTTTTCCTTGATCTAATGTTGTAATGTGTTTTCCACATTCACATTAGATTTAGGACTCTTTTAAGCTAAATTGACCTAGTGTTGCCTCAATTTAGTGTTGTAATTTGTTTAACACATTCACATTAAGTCTTGGGCCCTTGTAAGCTAAATAAACCTAGTTGTGCCTTATTTAGGGTGTTGTAAAGTGTATCCTAAATTTTAACACTAATCTAGGGTTTCACTAATAAATTAGGCTTCTTTATGCCTTATTTGGCCTTATTTTGCATCTACAAGCCTTGATCTTGACATACATCAATTGAACAATAAAAAAATAATGTTTTTGGATTGTATGGCCTAGATTTAGTGATTTGGGACTCATACACTACCTTGGGCATATGAGACCCACCTAAGTTTTGGGGCCTTGATCTAGATTTCACATCAATCTAAGAATTTCTTAAAAAATGTGTCATAAAGCATAGCCTAATCTGACTCATATGCCACAACTGGTGTATGAGTCCCATGTGACTTAAACTTAAATTAAATTCAAATTCTTGGTAGGATTTTATTTTCCTAGATCTAATGTCAGCTTGTAGTGTTGTAATTTTGAGAAATTTGGTATAAAAAAGTATAAATACAAGATTATTTCACTCATTTTAACCTAAAAATTTCAAGATAGCATTCCTAATAGAAAGTTTGCAATTACAATACTTCACAAGAGTATTCAAGTACATTAAAGAGCATCTCTAAATTGTTCAAAGGAAAATTTATTCATTATTTATTGCAAAAATTCAAGATCCATCATCATGTCAAATATATAGTGCATCAAGCATGTTGTTGAGCTAATGTTGTTGAAGTAGCATTGAATATCCATTTGCAAGCATTGTTTCATATCCCATTGAGATCAAGATCTACATTCTTCATGGCCACTTTGTCTTAGATTGAAAATTTACATTCCAAGACATCATCCAAGGTATCACCATTTCATGTTTCATGTTTCACATGTCCTTATTTCATTGTTGCATCATGTGGTTTAATTACCTAAATAGAATTTGACCAAGGAAAACCTCTATTCCCTAACAAAACAACACTTTCTCTCTCTCTCTCTCTCTCTCTCTCTCTCTCTCTCTTTGTGATTACAAGTTTATAGGTTGAAGAAAAAGTGGATTTGAAGCCTTCAAAAGTATCAAGATTCCAAAGTTGTAAAAGCTGCAAAAGTTGTCATGTAAAGTTGTCAAGGCTCACGAAAATTCAGATCTACAACAAGATATCCAACCTATGTCCATGAAACCAATGGGAAAAGGGATTATTTGATCTATCTTTAGAGGCTCACAAATTTTAACTTCAGAATTATGCTCCTGGGACACTTCATGACAAAACAAGATTGATACACCACTTGTGGAGTATGAGTCCCAATATACCTATTTTTGGGTATTTTTTGTAGATCCTAATTCAATAGTTCTAGATTCTTGTTTCCACCTAAAAACCCTAGTTTGGGACTTATACACCAGAATGGCATATGAGTCCTAGTAGGATTCAAACAACAATATTTTAGGGTTTCAAAGCTTGTTTTGGCCACATCTTTCTTCCAAGTGCACCTTTGTTCATTCTTAGTTTGTTATTCTACATTTCAGTTTCATTTCTTGGTCATTCATTTGAGTTTTACATAGCATTAGGTTTTTCCATTAGATCTTGCATACATTACTTGTCTTTCCAAGCCCTAGCTTGGTGGTGAACCCTCTTTAGTCTCTAATCATACCCGAGGACACCTTATTGCAGATGTATTTCTCTCATTCTACCCTTGGATTAAGATCTCTAAGGTTTCCTTGAATTAAACTTGCAAGAAGATTGGATACTCTATCTCCTAGAACATAGAGCATCTAATTTTCTTTGTTTTTGTACGGTATGAAATGAATTATTCATCCAATGAGAAGGAATTCTTAGCAGTTTTCTTTGTTTCTATAGGGTATGAAATGAATTATTCATCCATTGTGAAGGAATTCTTAGCAATTTTCTTTGTGTCACAAAAGTTTACACATTACATGCTTTCACGCCAAATTAATCTTATTGTTAAGATTGGCCCATTAAAATATCTATTATCCAAAGCAACTCTCACTAGGTGAATGAAAAAATGGGTAATGACCTTGACTAAATTTGGAATAGAGTATGTGGAGCACAAAGCTATCAAAGGACAAGTTATTGCAGATCAATTAGGTGAAGCACCCATTTATGCAAAGAATCCTTTGGTATACGAGTTCCCTAATGAATCAATGTTTCTCCTCAATGCAATGGATCAATGGAAAATGTACTTCAATGGATCTTACACTCAAAATGGATTAGGGGTGGTATTCTCTTTATTACTCCTCAAGGTGATTGTATTCCAAAGTCATACCGGCTATCATTTCCATGTACCAACAATATTGCTAAGTATGAAGCCCTAATAATAGGTCTAGGTTTAGCATTCCAATGGAAGATATAAGAACTTTAAAAGTCTATGGGGACTCACAACTAATTTTTTGGAATAGTGTGCCTCAATCTCACAGGTTGAAACCTCTGAAAGAGTGAAGTCGATGTCACATCCTTATTGTCTAGCCGACTAGTAGTTGTGCAACCATGTGAAATGTTTAGGTTGTCGAGACCTTGTTGATGTCTTGCCAACTGGAGCTATCACTGTGACTCATTGTGTTCAGTGTAACCCTCTACTGAGTGGGTTGGTCTAGCCAACAAGCCATTCTTATCGGATGTCGGGGAGAAGCATGAAGACTCGGTAAGAAGTCTTGGCAACGGATGGTGTCTCGCCGACAAATTTACACTTGAAGTCATCAGAGTAACATGAAGGCTTCAGTATGAAGTCTTAGCGATGGAGGTTTGTCTCACCGATGGTGTAGTCTATTGTCGGTATGACTCCTAGAGAAGGATAGTTTCAGGGTGACTTGGAACCTTCAGTGTTACCTCTCAGTGATAGCCTAAGTCTTGCCGACGAGTGTTCTTCTCGGTATGACTTGAACGGCTCGGTATGATCTCTTGGTGAATAGCGATAGTCTTGCCGAATAGCGCTACATGTGATGGACATCAGTATGATGTCTTGGTGACCAGGGGAAGTACGAGTGATAGTTTGTGAACTCAGTATAACGTCTTGCCGATGGTGAGGACTTTTGGCAATAACTACAATTGGGTCTTGTGGCATCGATGAGACATGGTTAGTGTCTCACCGACATGCGAACATAGGTTGAACACCTTTGATCGAGTGAAATACTATCCTATGTGGTTTGGGAGTAGAATGGGAACCGCTAGCAGTTGGACTATTGTGACCATTACTAAGAGGAAGATCGACAGACCATGGGCATCATGGATATACTCAGAGATTGAAGGTTGTGATTGGTTTGATCAACAGTTGGATGATCAGTGTGATAAATAGTTCGATGAGTGATTAGTGTTTGTGAATTTTATTTTGAGAGCATTGTATCTTGAATGTTCTATACAAGGTTGATCAAGGATTATGTTGTTGTAAATTGACATTAGAAAGATAAGTCTGATCTTTGTATGTAATTCCATTACTGTAATACAAAGAGTCTTTTCTTGGTATAGTGGGTTTTTCTCCCTTAAGGGTTTTCCCACGTAAATCTGGTGTTCATTTGTGTATGTTCATTTCTTTGTTTCTGCTATTTCTTTCAAGTGTATCTTAAGATAATGGATAAATAGACCAATTATATGGAAACATGTATACATGAGAATAAGGGCTCTAGGAAAATTCACTACCAGCAATTCACCAACAGAAAATTTACTGCCAACAATTCACCGTGGGAAAATTCATCGCCATGAAAAATTCACCTCAAGGAAAATTCACCACCAGCAATTCACCGCAGCCAAAATTCATATCATTAAAAGTTTGGGATTAATTTTTAGTGGTGAATTTTCCTTGAGGTGAATTTGTCATGGTGGTGAATTTTCCAGCGTGAATTATTGAAGGTGAATTATCTGTCGGTGAATTACTGGTGGTGAATTTGCCAGAGAATAAGATATATTAATAAGCACATGATCATATATGAATAAAGATCAGATAAATATAGTAAATTTTACATGAGATTACACTATCTATTATCATATACAAATATCAAAGCATTACCTGAAAATCAACACAAAACTAAATTAAAAATATATAGAGAAATACATTTATTACCATTATAAATATATAGCTTTTAAAAATGTTAAAGATAACAAGTTTCCACAATCCATAATTGTTGAAATATTTTTGAATTCTTTTCCTTGAGCAATTCTCTTTTTTATTCTGATGATGGATCACAAAGTGTGATCCATAACATTGATGAAAAAATTATCACACAATTTAATCCAAAAATCTTTCGAACAACTCTAACACAGAAAAAAAAACTATAATATATTTGCTATCTTTCATCTAAATGGATGTGGTGAACGATATGTGATTTATCTTTACATAATTTTTAAGTGTATATATCCAACAAACAACAGTAAAGAACAGCTAAGACGAGGCTTGAAGAACAACAGACAGTTTTCTGAAATCCCTCAACTGACCCCTCTGCATGGCCATGAAGAAAATGGCTGGTGAGAAGCCATAATCACGATCAGAGGACCTCCAGCGTCCCTCTTTCTCCAAAGCATTGGAAAATGGAGCAAATTCTTACATAGCTCCAGCCATAGCACTCCCTGAGAACAACATGGAAGAAAATCCATCACAATCTGCACAGATCAGTCTAAACCCTAGCCTGTAATTATGCCTATTTCCTTCATCATCCAACTCTAATCTCTCCCTTTCTAGGGTCCCTGACAGAGGAAGGAAAGCCTGCCCATCACCTTCGATCTCATGAAAACAAAAATGGAGGTAAAATTCTTGAGTGCTTTCTTCTTGATGAGCTTCTAGAAGTTATAGAGGACCGAGCAAGAATTTTATAAATGGACAAAGATTACATTGGGTGGATGATAGAATCTATCCGAGGTCTAAGCAAGGGTGTATTACATGCACTGGCAGCCCTACAATATGGCTCTTGCATAATATGTGGTCAAATATGTTATATATAGGCTTGGGATTTTGACTTACACCGTGAGGGAGCCTCAAGTTCTATCTCTATTTGAACTTAGGTTTTTTTGAGCTTTTCTATTTTTTTTTCAAAGACATAGCAATCTAATTAGGGAGAGTAATATGGTGTAATATAAGTGGGAATAAATTTTCAAGTCTTGATATGCACCCTAAGGCTTGCATTGAAATTGATTTGAGTTAAACACTACTTTATTCCCTTCAATTTGTAGGACCAACATTTAGCTTTAACCAGTCTATTTCTTACTTAAACAAACATAATGTCTACTTCTACTATCATAAGAACACTTAATAAGAGTCTCACATTCCCGCAAAGCTAAAGTCAATTACACCCTTGGTCATTTTCCACTCTTTATGTTGATCATGTTTTTTGCATCTTCAAGAAATCTCTCCACTGGATCTTATTACTCTTTCTTCAACCTCTATTCACCCTATTCCATCCCATTTGTCTCCTCAAACAAGCCCCTCCTACAAAATCCTCGCTCTTTGTACCTCTTCTTCTTTACTAAAACCTCAACATAGCCCTCCACACTCCCCTCTACTAGCTTCTTCTTCAAGAAAACCTACAACTTACAAGGAGGCCATCCTCAAGGAAGGATGGAAACTGATCAAGAAAAGTAAAGAAATCTCAAATTAGCAGCAAAATGACCAAGGTCATAAGAAACAATTAGAACTTCAAACAATTGTAGGAGATCTAATCAGTATAAAATTAGTATCATGCCCACATTTTACACATGTGAACATGAACACACATCCATTTTTTTCTCTTTTAAAAAAATAAAATAAAATGCTCAATTCACTAGCTTTCATCATGCTCTTTATGTTAAAAGCTCATGTGTGCATATGTCAACCAAAACAATTAAATCAATTATGAACTAAATAAATGATTAATTGACATTGCCAACTTTAATCTTGTAGTAAATTAGTTATTTCTTACTTAAGAAAATCATTAATCTATTATCATATATTCATCCTACCTCTTTAAAAATTAATCACTTCAAAGGTTAAGTCTAGTCTTGATTCGATTTAATTTTAAAAAAGTGTTCTTGTAGCACACTAAACATTTCAACCATTTTGTAGTGGGTACGAGCCTACCCGTCTTTATCTTAATCAAAACATACTAGACATTTGACTAATAATCAACTTTATATTTTGTTAAATTAACTCATTCAAATATTCTATTACTTTTAGAGAATATTCTTATTTAAGATTTAGCCTACTCCCACAGATTTAATTAAATAACAAAAAAAATCATTTCTCCCCTTTTTTTAACATTTAATTTAATTATATAATAAGAGAAAGTACTTCTCTAAAATTTTCATCTATTTGTCTCAAGGAATTAGTTTTCGGATTTAATCTAAAAATTTATTAAATATTTCCCCAAATCAATTGTTCATTATCGGGTATGTGCAGGATCATCATGGAAAAAACAAGCCCTTAAGTGGCAAAAAATTTAGAAAAATCAGAGTTAGGCAACTTGACATAAAAATTTGAATAAGTTATCTATATTATTTCAAAAATATGTAAGAATAGAATTTGTGGTAAATTGAATTTAGTTTCTAAACTACTAGGTTTATTTATTTATTTATAAATCTATTTAGTGAAATTTTGAAATTTCAATGTAGTAGTACTTAAATTTCAGGGAAAAAAAAGAAGTAGGTGTTTGTCTGACCACCTAACCACAATAAAATGATAATATTTTCTTATAATATTTTAGAAATAAGTAAAGGACTCATGTCTGATGTGTGATGCATATTTTTTGTATTTTTTTTCCAAGCAAATAATTAATTATGATTTTTTATTACAACTTTTAAAAAATATAAAAACTCGTATGTCTGACCACCTTAACTTGGTCAAAACTTTATGAAATTCAATTTTTCTTTTTTTAATTGTATAGTATGCGAAGCATAGTATGTGATGCATATTTTGTATTCAAAAATTGTGATACCGTTTGAAAGCTATAGATTTTTTTCAATCAACCTATCAATCAAGACTTTAGTCGTAATTCAAATAAAAAATGGATAATAATAATTTATTAAATTAAAAGTAAAACATAATTTATATTGGTGGTAAGTTGAGAATCTCCTTTAAAAACCTTTTTCATTTCATCACTTTTGGGTTAAAAAAAGTCGTCAGCCATATGCCCTACAAATACCCATCATATCGCCACTTTTTGGTCCATCATGATCTTGCACATACCCTATCTCAACAATTAAATTGATTTTACTTAAATAATCCTCCTAAAAATCATTTCACAATTAAATCTAGAATGATGACTCCACTAATGATATTACCCAATTGTTTAGGTTTAAACACAATTTAACTATTATTCTGTTCTCTTATGTTTACACTATACTAGAAAGAATATTTTGGTTATACATAAGAAATCTTAATTAATTTCTTAATTCAACTTAGTGGCTTAATGCTTTTAGGACAATGCCTAAGCCCTAAACTCTTTTGTCTTTATAGATAACCACACTCATTCCTTGCAATTGCAAGAATCTAAGTATATTTTTATAGCATTTGTATATTCTCTCTTTTTACACACTACTTTTATCTAGTGGAGAGAAGTAGTAATTTTCTAAGGACTTAAAGAAAACGGTGAAGGAATAGGTGGAACAATAGTTCTAAGGGAAAAATTGAAATCATATTGATGTGGGTATGAGGGAGGAGGGTTATGAATTGTGAGTTGTTTATTTAGAGAAGATGGCAGTGTTGGTGGATTAATATATAGTTCAAGGATAATTTTAGTTTTATCTAGTAAAATTTGAGGATCTTAAGATCTTTTCACTTACAACATGGCTCTTTTTCAAGTATCTCTTTGTGAACATATACTTTTTTAATCAACCTCTTTCTTTGGATATTCTTCATCTTCTCGCTCAACCATACTTGTCCTAGTTCTTGGTGTATACATGTTAGTGGGTTTTGTAGATATGGAAATTCTACTGAGATGGAGGACATGACCAGTGTACCTTATGTGAGTGCAGTTGGCAGTCTTATGTATGCAATGGTCTGTACAAGGCCAGACATTGCCCAAGTAGTGGGAGTACTTAGTCAGTTTATGGCTAATCTTGGAAGGACACATTGGGATGCTGTGAAGAGAGTGTTTAGATACTTGAAGGGAAATTTAGAATATTCTTTATGTTACCATGGGACATTGGTTGAATCAAAAAGGACTCTTAGTATTCGAGGCTATGTGGATTCTAATTGGGTAGGGGACATTAAGAGTAGAAGATCCACCAATGCATATATTTTCATGTTGAATGGTGGTGCAGTTAGTTGGATGAGTAAGCAGCAAGCTATAGTTGCTTTGTCCACTATAGAGGCAGAATACATGGCAGCAACACATGCCTATAAAGAAGCAATCTAGTTAAGATGTTTGTTTTCTAACATTGGTTTTGATGCAGGACAAATAACAATTTACTATGCTAGTCAGAGTGCTATTTGTTTGGAAAAGAATCTTACTTTCCATGCCAAGATGAAACATATAGATATACAGTATCATTTTGTACGAGATATGGTGGAGGATGGAAAGGTATCTTTAGAAAAAGTGGATACTCTGGAGAATGTTGCAGATGCATTAATGAAGCTAGTGAGCATAGACAAGTTTAGGTGGTGTGCCAATTTGATGGGCCTCAGTGCCCATGAATTTTAGTAGTTTTGTAGTGCTCTGGAGGTGCCTGTGTGATCTTCATCAAGTGGGAGTTTTTTTGAATAGTGTGCCTCAATCTCACAGGCTGAAACCTCTGAAAGAGCGAAGTCGGTGTGACATCCTTATTATATGGATGACTAGGAGTTGTGCAACCATGTGAAATGTTCAAATCATTGAGACCTTGTTGATGTCTTGCCAACTGGAGCTATCACTATGACTCATTGTGTTCGGTGTAACCCTCTGTCGAGTGGGTTGGTCTGGTTGGCAGGCCATTCTTATCGGATGTTGGGGAGACTCTGGGTGACAAGCAGTTTTGAGGAGAGGCATGAAGACTTGGTAAGAACTCTTGGTGATGGATGGTGTCTTGCTGATAGCTTTACACTTAGAGTCATCGGAGTAACATGAAGGCTTTAGTATGAAGTCTTAGCGATGGAGGTTTGTCTCACCGACGGTGTATTTTGTTGTTGATATGACTCCTGGTGAAGGGTAGTTTCAGGGTGACTTGGAACCTTTGGTGTTACCTCTTAGCAATACCCTAAGTCTTGTAGACAAGTGTTCTTTTTGGTATGACTTGAAGGGCTCAGTATGATCTCTTGGCAAATAGCGATAGTCTTGCCGAATAGCGCTACATGTGATGGACATTGGTATGATGTCTTGGCGACAAGGGGAAGTCCAAGTGATAGTTTGTGAACTCAGTATAACATCTTGCCAATGGTGAGGACTCTTGGTGATAACTACAATCAGGTCTTGTGGCATCAGGGAGACATGGTTAGTGTCTCATCGACATGTGAACACAGGTTGAACGCCTTTGACTGAGTGAAAGACTATCCTACGTGGTTTGTCCTCAACCAATTAGGGAGTAGAATGGGAACCACTAGCAGTTGGACTATTGCAGCAATTACTGAGAGGAAGATCGACAAACCATGGGTGTCATGGATATACTCAGAGATTGAAGGTTGTGATTAGTTTGATCAACAGTTGGACAATCAGTGGGATAAACAGTTTGATGAGTGATTAGTGTTTATGAATTCGATTATGAGAGCATTGTATCTTGAATGTTTTGTACAAGGTTGATCAAGGATTATGTTGTTGTAAATTGACATTAGAAAGATAATTCTGATCTCTATATGTAATTCCATTATTGTAATACAAAGAGGATTTCTTGGTGTGGTGGGTTTTTCTCTCATAAGGGTTTTCCCACGTAAATCTGGTGTTCATCTATGTATGTTCATTTCTTTGTTTCTTCTATTTCTTTCAAGTGTATCTTAATTGGACTGTAATTGAAAATTTAAAAGTACCTTTGCATTCTTCCCTAAGGTTTTGATGTTGGAGAGTTGTTTCCGCACCTTAGATTTCCTTACATAATTTGCAACCAAGTCAATGATGACTACGAAAAGAAGGATGATAAACTCACTCCTTATAATGAGATGATAGAAATTATTAAGGATTTTTTCATTTATATAAAATTTGAGAAAATACCTCATGTGAACAATCGAGTAGTAGATGCCATGGCAACAATTGGATCATTGTTAGACATGCCACACAACATCTTTCAATGTGAATTCTTGGTAGAACAACTTCTTGTACTAGCTTTCAAAATTCCTAAATCTAAATTTGTGTGTAATCATTGGTCCTAGTTCCCCATGGTATCACAATATATTCACCTATCTTAGAAGAGGTACCCTCCCATCTGATATCACCTCCAACCTTAAGAAGACCTTTGTTAAGAAGGCATCCCGATTCATCATCTTAGGTGATACCTTATACCGTAGAAGCATTGAGGGTACATTATTATGATGTATCAACCAAGAGGAAGCCTTGAACACCTTAAAAAAGTACACAGAAGCATTTGTGGTTCCCATTCTAGTGGAATAACCTTATCCAAGAAACTATTGAGGATGGGGTTTTACTAGCCAACCATGGAAAGAGAATCTCATTAGTATGTGCAAAAGTGTGTCCAGTGTCAATAGCATGGAGATCTTATCCATGCTCTAGCTCAAGAGTTACAACCAATGGTCACACCTTGGGCTTTCTCATAGTGGGGGCTTGACCTCATAGGAAATATTACCCCCACATCATCGAATGGCCACAAGTTCATCATCACAGTCACTGAGTACTTTACCAAGTGGGTTGAAGCCATTCCAATGAATTACATAATGGGGAAGAAAATCTCCAAGTTTATACTAAATTACCTTATTTTTCACTATGGTGTTCCACAAGCCCTTATCTTAGATAATGGAACACCCTTCAAAAATTAGGATGTAAGAGAGTTGTAGACACATAAAAATGGCCTAGACCCACAAACCACATTTTTTTGTCTTATCATATTTCGTCTATAGTCCAAATTCAACTATTAATTGAATAATTCTTAATTATTTAATTAATTCACATCTTTTATTCCTCCTGACTATTTAACTAAATAAATTTTATTTATTTATTTAAATGTGTCGCTATTTTTCTAATTCCTTTCCATAATTAAATAAATTCATAAATTTATTTAATTATCACTTATCCATTATTTCTTCCTAATTATTTAAATAAATAAATCTTATTTATTTAAATACACAATTAATATCTTATGTCCTCTTATAATTAAATAGATTCTTTAATTTATTTAATTATGGTCCACCTTGTCTTTTTCTAATTTTAAATAAAATCATTTATTTAAAATTGTCCCACTTTCTATTTTCTCTCTCCAAGTAAATAATTTAAATTAATTATTTACTGTCACATGGCCCCACCACTTTTGAATTAAATTAATTTTTAATTCAAAAGGTCAACACAACCTCTTAAATCAAGTAATTTTAAATTAATTATTTGATTCTCCAACTTTTTCCTCTTTTTAAATACATCTTTATTTACTTAATTGGATCCCATATCTTGATTTTTGAATTAAAAATCAGTATTTAATCCAAAATGATGATTTTTCCTCCTTATCACAATCTTTCGTAATTAGATAATATCTTTATTATCTAATTAGCCATTGGTCAATTAATGGAAAAAGATTTGATTTTCTCTCCAACTCAATGCTTTTTCTATATTGATCTTATCTTCTATATTCCTATCCTTATTCCTCATTGTCTCAACTAACCTCCATCGTTGATTAAATTATTTTTAATTTAATCTTGACCATTCATCTTTTCTAATTGAGCCCTAACCCTAATTGTGGGTTGTCACCTTTAATATCAAACATTGATTTTAGGGCATCTCTCAACTTTCAATCTTGGCCATTCACCTAAAATTGCATTTTCTATAAGAAGGAAATTTTGGCCTCATTTGCACACCTCTTGATCTCTTGACTTCATGCTCTTGGCTTCTTGACTTCATAGGCTATTTTCTACATACTTTAGGCTTGCTTCATAGTTTCATACTTACATTGTGTAGCATTTTAGATCAAATCCTTCAACATTTGCTTAGGACATTGGCATAGTCATAGATTGCTCATTTCAGATTTGAGGGAAAACTACATATTGCAACAAATAGAGAAGGTGCAATGAAGGTTAATCATGGAGATTGAAGGAATTTCATGAGATATTTCCTTTGTTTTCATTTTTATGCTCCTTTTTTCTTAATTGTATACTTTGGGTTTTTGTGATTATGCTCATAAGGGCTAACCTGAAAAATTATCCTAAGTTACATTGGTGAACCTGACATCTTTTTTGTAGATTTATGTATAGTATTTTTTAGATTTATTTTTCTACTAGTAGCTTAGAGGGTTTTTTGGGTTACTAATATTCTATTTCCAGCATGTGGCAAGGAGTCTAACCTCTTTTTTTCTTGATTTTATATCACTTTTCTAATAATTTAATCAAGCAAACCAACAACAAACAATTTGCATGCACACTCATTGGTTAAAATGAACATGCATTTCATGTCATGGGTTTAAAATGAACACAATTTTCATGCACACTCATTGGTTAAAATGAACATGCATTTCATGTCATGAGCTTAAAATGAACACAATTTGCATGCAAACTCATTGGTTAAAATGAATATGCATTTCATGTCACGGGCTTAAAATGAACACAATTTGCATGCACACTCATTAGTTAAAATGAACATGCATTTCATGTCATAGGATTAAAATGAACACAATTTGCATGCACACTCATTGATTAAAATGAACATGAATTTCATGTCATGGGCTTAAAATGAACACAATTTGCATGCACACTCATATGGTTAAAATGAACATGCATTTCATGTCATTGGCTTAAAATGAACTTTGTTTGTTTCACATCAAGTTAAAATTTTAAAATGAACAAAGTGTTTTAGGTGTTTTCCACACACTTTATTTTGATTAATTAAAAAGAACAAGTGCTTGCAACTTTTGTAACCATGATTCAATAATCAAAGTATCCTCTCCACTTGTGCACTTGTGCAATCCTGGGTGCAAGAGAAATGGTTATTGACTCTAGGACTTGGGCCTTCTGGGTGGGAAAAAGTACTCACCCCAAGGTGACTCAAACCAGCAATAGAGCTCTTTAGCCGAGCTACCCTCGACTGGTATATAAATGTGAATCCTAATGGAAAACTTAGGATTATGAGTGTGGATGTGTCACACAGACAAGTGAACTCCCCAAAACCCTACTGAGCATAACCTCTTTAGGTTGGAGTTCCTCCTTATCGGAGCTAATCTTTCCCCATGTGTGTGTTGGATAGTGTGCCTCAAATTCACTTGACTTGATAAACTTCATTGTATCTTTATGATCTCTGTTCGAAGTGTATTTATCAGTTGTTCGTATCAGTGTAACCTGGAGATGTTACACCGATGGAGAGTTTTATTTCCTATCGACCTCATTGAACAATTCAGTGTAGCCTCACTGAAATTATGTCGATGAGTCTCATATCGTTGTAACATAGCAAGTCAGAAGAATGTGGAAATGCTAGGCCGATGGAGGGAGCTATGCCGATGAGTTTGATATCAGTGGAGCTATGTCAATGGATGTATTGAGGCTACAAATGTTTGAATGGGTCAACAGTCAAAAGGCTAACTCATGGAAACATAAAGTCATTGAGATTTTTAATTTAAACTATTGATCATTTCTATCATGCACGAATGTGGGATAATGTAATCCCATGAATTTGAATGGAAAATGATTGGACTTCCTCAAGGGTTGAACAAACTGAACTTCTTTGATATAGATCATTGGAGATCCTTGGAGTTTTTATGTAATTCTGCAGTTACGATAATACAAAGAGATCTTCTTTTGGTGGTGGGTTTTTCTCCCAAAAGGGTTTTTCGACTTAAAATTTGGTGTTCTTCTCTATTGTGTAATTTGTCTATTCTATTCTATCCATTTAAGTGCATCTTAATGTTCTATAATTTAGGAATTAAAAGGAACTCTTGCATTGTTTTCCCCTCTAAATTGACATTAGGAAAGCAATTTCCACACTAAGTTTTCCTTACAATGTGGCCACTCGAATGGGGGTCTCGAACTAAAAACATTTGTGTAGTTTCCAAAATCCCATCTATTTGCTAGCGTAACAATGGTCGTTGTGAAGGCATCCACATTCTCGTAGTTGACCTGAGAAGTGAGTGCACTTTAAGGGGGAGCCCATGTGGCCAAGCTTTTGGATTCATCTGCTAAGAATAAGTGCAGTTGGGGAAACCCACATGGAATCTAGCAAATATTATCCTTGCCTAACCTAGGATTGTGCGTGTCTTCATTGTGCATGATTTCAAATTTTCAAAGACAAGATATTGTGCTTGCCAAGTGTTTTTCTAAATACATTGAGACAAACAAACACATCTCACAGATCTGGAAATAATCATTCAACTTGAAATAATTTAAATTTTTTTCCAAAATTGCAAACAAACTAGACTCATTCTGCTGCAACGCATTTGCCAAAACACATTTGCTATTTTGTACTGCATCTGACATTTTAGGTGATGCATTTGCTCTGATAAACCACATTTTCTATTTTTGGTCACATATTTTCCTGTATTGAATCACATTTGACTTATAGAACACTGCAATTGCCTTTTTGAGCTGCATTTGTTATCTTCTGAGCCACATTCGCTGAAACTATGAAGCATCTACTAAATTGCAATGCATCTATGACCTGAAATGACACATTTTCTTGGAAAAAACTAAAACACTATTGTAGTGTAAAACCTGAGACCAAACTTTTCCAATCTAATATCAAACATCTTTTTCCAACAGCCTTTGTCACAGTCTAAAACCTGAGACCAAACTTGTCCAAACATGATGCCTTGACAGCTCAAGTGGCAAACTTGCAAAAACAAATAGAGACTATGCAAATGTCTAATAAAAATTCACACATGTCATATGACCTATGTCCATATCCTTTTGAAAAAAGTCTATACGTGCCACCATTCCCTCCTAGATATGTGGTGCCAAACTTCACTAAATACAAAGGAAAGAGAAACCCACTTGAACACATTTGAGAATTCACAACCAATTGTGTGGACATTTCCTATGAACACACTTAATTAATGAGACTTTTCCCTAAAATTCTTGCAGGTCTCACACTTGAATGGTTTTCCACTTTACAGAAAGGAATAAAATCTTGGGACAAACTTCTAGACAAATTTATGTGAAACTATGCCTATAAAATTGACATAGATGTATCCATTACCAATCTATGCCCTCTTACACAAGAAGAAGTTGGTGAGACTTTCATTCCATTCTTTTAAAGATGGAGAAGTTTAGCAAGTCATTGCCATATTGACATACCTGAGAAAGAAAAAGTTGACATGTTTGTCCAAACCCTCTTAGGCCCCTTAAAATATGGCTTGCAAGTCCATTGTTGCACAACCTTCACAAAATTAGTCAAAAAGGGTGTCCAACTTGAGAAGGCTCTTATTGCTAAAGGAGAACTAAAATATGGTCCTAAGAACATGAACACAAACCCACCCATGGACAAGAGTAAATATTGGGTCAAGAATAAACACATTACCAATGATGGCGTTGTTGATGCAAAGGCAGTAAACACAATGGGTCATAACTTACTCTTAAAGGAGCTCCACTACAAAACACACCATTTGTCACTCCGACACCTGTTGCTAATGCCATTCAAAATAGACAAAATAGTCAAAACAATCAAAGTCAAGGACAACCTCGTCAAACAAGGCAATTCCCAAAGAGATGTACATACACTGCCTTGGGTGAACCAATTGAAGATGACCTTAAGAAGATCCTTCAAAATGATGTCATTACATCATAGAACCCCAAGCCATATGATCCAAGATAGTTTAAGCCATCTTGGTGGGATGACAATGTGTTTTGTGATTACCATCATGCTAAGGGACATAAGACCTCCTCTTGTCGACAACTAAGAAATCTTGTACAATACCTCATTGAGAATCACACCATTGAACTAGGTGGATCACAATTTGCATCAAATGTAGACCATACTATTCAAAAGAACCCATTGCAGGACCATGGTTCAAATAATCCCTCAATGTCAAGTCCTAAGACTAATAATAACCATGCCAGCTATACTCGCACCACCTTCAACTATTCTGGTGGAGCCTATAAATCATGTTCGAGCTGCTGACGAATATGTAAATACCATTAGTGTCAAGAGAGCACCTGAATGTAATGTCACTACCCATGGTGAAAAATTTACTATAGTTGGTCCTCCTCTGCCTAGGCATCCAAAAATTACAATACTCGATCCATCCGCAAAATTGTCACAACCAAAGGGATAGTTCAACCTCATTGACCAATTAGGAAAGACACCCATGTAGGTCTCTATAATTCAACTATTACACATCTCTCCCACACATAAGGCCATTCTTGAAAAAACCTTACAAGAATCATCTATCCCTCATGACATTGATCTCAACTAGTTTGAAGCCATGATGGGATACCTTACCACTCCCCATCATGTAACTTTTTTGGACCAAGATTATTCATCACCAAAGTCTAATCATAATAATGCCTTACACATTGAAGTCTTTATGCATAAATACAAGGTAAGATGAGTTTTAGTAGATGGTGGAGCAGGGCTGAATATATGCTCCTTAAAACTAGTTAAGGCTCTAGGCTTCTTTGATGCTTGCGTAGATGCTACAAAGAGCATTGTTATAAAGGCATATGATGATGAAGAATGCTCCTCTTAGGGTTTTTTTACTCTTCCTATCAGAGTTGAACCAGTCATTGTAGACACAACTTTCCAAGTCCTAGATCTTGAACTACCCTATAACATCTTGCTTGGTCAACCCTAGATCCATGCCTTGAAAGTTGTTCCATCTACGTACCATTAATGCCTAAAGTTTCCTTTTGATGACATTGAAATCACCATATATGGAGACATCGATCCCTTTTAGTACTGTACCAATCTAAGGGGTATTTCAGAACATTAAGTTCCCATTAACTGAGAAGCTCCAAGCTCCTCTTCTTCTAAATACATTGACTAGTCCACACTTGCCTCATCGTTCACGTCCCTGCTTCCACTTCCACCACACCATCTCCCTCCATCCCAAAGGCAGATCCTAGTATCAAGATCCAGGATCAAGGTTGTGTGGAATATAAACTAAACATGGCCTACTGCATCACAAAAATACCCAAGTCTCCTAAGGTTTATGGTTGAACTTGTTTTAGAATGGAGCCTAAAGAAATTTTCAAAGTTCCTCCAACACACATTTTTATAAAATAGGGAGAAATGAGCCAAGAAGACATTGAAGACCTCTCAACATGGATTTTTAAGGACCTGAAGATCCATCCCCATTACCAGTTCAGATATATAGGAAAGGCTCTGATATAATGAAGGAAAAAGGCTACAATGGAACTAGTGGCCTTAGAAAAAATAAAAATAGAATGCGTGAACCAATAATTATTTCTCAAAGACCTAAGTGTCTTGGGTTAGGGTTTGGGCTACCCAAAGATGATGATCGATGTACCAATGTACTTTCGGGTGAGAGCATGAATGCTTCAAAAAGTGTCGAGACTATTAGGGAATCCCTTATTGAAACCGACTCCCGTGAATGGGAATTTGGCTCCTAGTGATCTCTAAGTGACTATTGCCTTGACAAATTGTTCCTTGAACCTAGAGAACCCACATATGAAGAAATATTTTGGAAAATTTTTAAGAATGACCTAGCACAGAATAATGACAACCCTAAAATCCCAAGGAAAAGAGAAGAATGGGATAAAATCTTTTCCCCGAGGAACAAGGACAAGTCTGAATCATCTTCTAATCCCATTGGCCATAATCTTGACATACCTATCCAACCCTCTGATAGTAATGACCATCACTTGGATTCATTTGAATTGCCACATGACACTACCAACCCCAATGCTAGTCCCTTTGTCCCTTATTTTGACAATGAATATGAATCAAGTGAAGGAGAATATTGGATAGAATCCGATTGGGAGTTGGATAATGAAAATTTTATCTTTACCCTTTTTGAATCCATCTGCATGCTATCTCCATCATCCCCACCATTTACCAATACTGATGATGGTGTTTCCCTTGTCCACCCACAACTAATTGATTAGGACCAACAAGACCCGCCAGTTATGGACATATTTCAAAATGATGAAGCCATTGCAGAATTCAAGGGGCTACATGAGAGCATATCAAGTGGAGACCACAAGGCTGGATTTGCTATAGACCTAGATTGTGCAGCCTACTTCAGGGAGACGTTACCATCCTCTAGTCACAAAATTAAAAAATAAAAATAAAACAAAAAATGACATGTCTTTAGGTGAAAACTGAAAGGCACCTTCTGATGATAAAAAAGTAAAAATAAAGGATGTATCTATGGGTGAAAACCTCTCCGAGGAACCCAAGGATGGAGGACTATACTTTCTCCTTGTGACTAAAAAAAAATAAGAAATTATCATAGAGGACACTATGGAATTCAACATAGATACAATAGAGATCCCAAAATTGTCCTCTTTGTAGCTTCTTTGACAGAGGAAGAGAAACTTGAATTCCACAAATTCTTTTTAGAGCATAAGATTAACTTTGCATGGTAATATGAAAATATTCTTGGGTTGGATCCATAATTAATCTTGCACCATTTTCCATTACTTTCAGATGCCAAGCCAATGAGACAAAAGATACAAAAAATGCATATGCAAATTGCCTTGTTAGTCAAAGCAGAACTTAAGAAATTGCTAGATGTGGGATTCATATGGCCCATAAACTATGTTGAATGTATATCCAATCTTGTACCAGACATAAAGCCAAATGGTCAAATTCACATTTTCATAGACTTTCAAGACTTGAACAAAGCGTGTTTAAAGGATGACTTTCCATTACCCAACATAGACATCATAGTTGACCTTATTGTCCCTCATGGATGGTTACTCAGGTTATAATCAGATTCATATTTCCCTTGAAGATCAACATAAAAAAAAATTCACATGTCCTTGGGGTACATACTGTTGGAACGTCATGCCTTTTGGTTTCAAGAATGTAGACACTACTTGTCAAAGATCCATGACAACAATATTCCATGACATGATGCACAAGCTAATGGAAAATTATGTGGATGGCCTTTTGGAAAAGTTGTTGACACATAAGGATCACTTGAATGTGCTAGATAATATTTTCAAAGGATTGGAAGAATACAAGGTCTACTTGAATCCTAAGAAATGCATCTTTGGTGTAACATTAGGATTTTTTTTGGGATATATAGTTTCTCGTAGGGGCATTAAAGTCTATCCTGCCAAAGTAAAAGCCATATTGGACATGCCTCCTCCAAAGGGATAAGTGAACTTAGGACATTGCAAGGTAGGTTACAATATATCAGATGCTTCATAACACAACTAGCAGACAAGTTTCAACCATTTTAGTACCTCCTGTGCAAGGGTATCCCATTTGTGTGTATTGATAGATGTCAAGAGGCCTTCCAAAAAATAAAGGACTATCTATTGTAACCACCTGTCTTAATGCCACCTACTAAAGGAAAACCTTTGATTTTATACATTTCTACAACAACTTCAGCACTGGGGGCATTACTGGTGCAAAACGATCATGATGAGAAGGAAAGGGAAATATACTACATCAGTCGGACATTGGTCAGATGAGCTAAATTACACATCCATATAATGTGCTTGTCTAGCAGTTGTCTTTGCTGCCCAAAAATTAAGGCATTACATGTTGAATCATAAGACACAATTTGTAGCAAAGATTGATCCCTTGAAATATCTCCTAAGTCATGTAGCATTGATGAGACACTTGGAAAAATGGGTAATGATCTTGAGTGAGTATGACATTCAGTATGTGGAACGAAAGGCTATAAAGGGACAAGTGATAGCAGATCTGCTGGAAGATGCACCTGTAGAAGGTGATCACCCATTGGTGGCAAACTTTCTTGATGAGCCCATATTTCACACAGAGCCTAAGTCACCATGGAAACTTTACCTTGATGGGTCTCATACTAGTCATAGCTCGAGAGTAGGAATACTGTTTATCATACCACAAGGAGATTCCATCCCTAAGCATTCCACATCACTTTTCCATGTACAAATAATATTGTGGAATATGAGGCACTTGTCATAGGACTCAAGATGGCCATAAAATGGAAAATAAAAAAACTACATGTTCTCGAAGACTCTCAATTGGTCATCAACCAAGTCAACGATGACTATGACACCAAGGATGAGAAGTTAATGCCTTACAAATGAATGGTTGATAGCTTTCAATCATACTTCAACATGCTTGCTTTTGAATAGATTCCTAGGGCATAAAACAAGGCAGCAGACACAATGGCTACAATCGGATCCCTCCTAGACATTCCAAGTAACGTGCCTCAATTTGAGTTCTTGGTGGAACAACTTCTGGTTCCTACATATGACATTCTAGAATCATAGATGGTTTGCAAGCTTGTTACTCCTAACTCACCATGGTATCAAGACATTTATGACTATCTCCAGTCCTAGACCCTTCCCCCAAACCTATCCAATAAACAAAGAAATTCCTTTATCCATAAGGCCACCCGATACACCATCACCAATGACACCCTACACCATCGTAGCTTTGAAAATACCCTTCTTTGATGTCTTGACACTAATGAAGCACAAACAACCTTATGCAAGGTATATGAGGTTATATGTGGATCTCATTCGAGTGGTCCTACTTTAGCCAAGAAGATAATGATACTTGGGTATTATTGGTCGACTATGGAAAAGGATGCACTTGAATTTTTTAGAATATGTCACCAATGTTAGATACACAATGATTTGATTCATGCACCAACACAAGAAATTTGGTCAATTACTTCTCCTTAGCCCTTCACACAATGGGGACTCGACCTTGTGAGAAAAATCCATCTTACCTCTTCAAATGGCCACAAATTCATTATTACTGCCATAGAGTACTTCACTAAGTGGATCAAAGCCATGCCCCTCACATACATAACCAAAAAACAAATTTCCAAATTTATCCTCAATTATATCATCTACTAGTATGGTCTTCCATAGTCCATAATCACAAACAACGGTCAACCTTTCAAGAACTAGGATGTCTGCAAGTTATGTGAATGCTTTCCCATCCAACATCATTTCTCCACACCATACTACCCACAAGGAAATGGTCAATTTGAGGCGTCCAATAAGACAATCATCAAAATTCTTAAGAAGATAGTCAATGATGTTGGCCATGACTGGAACATCCAACTTAACCCTGCTCTGTGGGCTTACCACACCAGCATCTGCATGCCTATAGGAGCCACTCCATTTGCCTTGGTCTTCGAAGTTGAAGCCATCCTACCCATCGAGGTGGAAATTCCATCCTTGTGAGTCTGCATGAAGGGCCAAATTGATGATGAAAAGTATAGACAATCACGATTGCATGAACTATAAATGTTAGATGAAAGGAGACAAAATTACTTGAATCATTTACAAGCATATCATAATTGTCTTTGTCATAGTTACAACAAGAGAGTCATGGTCAAAAAGTTTGAAATTGGTGACTTGGTCCTCATGCAAAATCCTAAGAATCAGTCTAACAGAGAAAAGCCTAGAAAATTTGAGCCCAATTGGATGGGCCCTTACATCATCATGTCATCTTTTGGTTCTAGAGCATATTAGCTACCTACTCCAGATGGTGAACAACTGACAGAACCTATCAACAGTCTACATCTTTGAAAATTCTATGCATAGCATCAGAGAGCTAGACTAAAAACCATAAAAAAAAATGAAAAATATAAAAAATCATCACCTTGATGAAAACCCAGAAAATAGGCATCTTAGTGACACCAATTAAAATAAAAAAATAAAAAAATAAAAAGAGAAATAGTGAAAACCTAGTAAATAGGCGCTTTGGATAAGTACCATGGTGAAAACCTGGCAAACATGCGCCATGTGTAGTCAGTCTTTTCTTTGCCATCTACTGTCACTCTATCTACCTTAGTTCATAATAAATACCCACCTTTCTGACATCATCATGACACTTGTCGCAAAACCCTACAATTCTTTCCATGGCTGACAACTGTTGACTTCGAGTCTTGCATACCATCCATCAGTCACCCCAAGCACGTCCTTTTCACATCCTTCAAACTTGGTTAGTCCTGGACCTGATTAGGGGAAATCCCTTACCACCTAACTGCAATGGGTATCGCATATGGTCCTACCAATCAAAAAATGTCCTAAAAAAAGACCTAAAAATAAATAAATAAATGTCCTTAAAAAAAGATCTAAAAAAAAGAAAAATAAAAAAATTTCCTAAAAAAAAGACCTAAAAATTAAAAAATGCCTTGAAGAAATACAAAAAACTCAAAACATGACAAAAACACAAAAACAGAGTCACATCTTGTCTAGTCAGTCAAGTCAGTCAGTCCATGTCATTGTCGAACTACGTTGTCTCTGCACATTTGCTATGTAGGCAAGGCTCATCTTTGGGCCCTTGAGACATTAGTTTAGTCCCTTTAGGTTTTTCAAAATAAAATCATGACTCAATATTTGTTCATCAAGACAAAGTCATTGGTCGTGTTGAACTATGAGGTCTTTGAGTGTATGATGTAGGCAAGGCCATCAATCGATGAGCCCCCGAGGCCACACTAGGTTAGTCCATTAGGGTTCATGGCACTGCACTGGCACACACGTCAAATGTTTTCAAGTCAAACAAGTCATTCTAAAATAGACAAAAAAACTTGATCAACACATCAATTACATCGACATGTCAACATGGGCATGTAGTCAAAATAGTCAAACTTAGTCAACTTCAGTCAAACTCAGTCAAAATTAGTCAAACTATCAATTCTTGGTTATTCTTCAACTATTTCCTTTTGAAGGATCCCCCTTGTCATTTAATTATGCCTTAGGATGTGTTTCAAGGAATTATCACTGTCATTTGGCATTTGAGGACCAATCCTCTTGACATCTACGTCATTCAAGATGTGTCCCTCCTGAATTTGGCAACCTTGGCATTCATCATCTCGACATCGGCAAACCTGACATCTCGAAACCATCAAACTTGGCATCTTGACATTGAAACAAATAAAATTCAGACACACTTGGAAAACACTATCCTATAATTTTTTTTCTTTTAATTTTTCATCATGCTACTAGTCTCTTGAGGATGTCTTGGCAACATGATTTAGAGAAGCAGTGACGTATCATGATGATTAGCTTGTTTTTTCTTTTTCAGATAGTCATGTTACTAGTTCCTCAAGGATGTCTTGACAATAGGATTTAGAGGAGCAATGACATTTCCTGACTTGTCTTTATTGTCTATTTTGTCTTCTTTGTGCTCATGGTTGGTTGTGACAAAAAGACTGGGGCAACAACTCTCTTGGTATGAGTCATGATCTTCCTTGTCTGTGAGTGCTTGTCTCATGTGATGGTACTTCCTTGCACACCATTGATCTACCTCATATCATGGTGTCTGTTGGCCATTACAATATCCACCCAATAATGATTCGAGCAACACCTGTTAGTACTTTGGAAAATATTGAAGGTTTCTTTCTCATCCCACCCTTCTTTTTTTCCTCTAACATTTCTTCTAGTCCACATTGTCATCACCCATATCTTTCACACTAACAATTCTTCTATTCCTTCATCTTCTAGTCTCCTTTTCCATTTTGAGAGCACACTCATGTTCTTGGCACCTGACTATCCTCTCTGATGTAGGAGCATCCTTGGGTTGTGGCAATCTTGCATCACCCAAAAATATTTTCATTCTAGTTTTTCTTTGTTTTAGTTTCATTTTAGTTCAAGTTGGTATATTTGGTAATTCTTCATGTTTGCTCGCTAGACCTTGTGGATCCATGTTTACTTCGTGGACAGGTTAATTTTCTTTATTCTAAGATTTGAGTATGATTGGCTCATTTTCTAGAAAGTTATCACTTCTAGATTATGTAGTAGTTTCCTGATCTAACACTAGAATAATGTTCTTATCTAATGGCTAGTTCGATTGCTTGTAGATTGTTTATGTATCATGCAGATCTTGATGGTGTGATTTGAATTGTTCTATGGGGTGTCCCCGGCCTTGATTTAGGTCCACACTTCATCTTATGCACTTGTTGGAGAGTAATTCAAATTTGAGGCCAACCTATTCATGCGCACATTATATTTTCTTTCATTGGAAAATGTAATGATCTTTGGGCTGACGTGGATGATCCAGATCTATGAATATGTATAAAAAAAGAATTGTAATTGATCATTAGAGAGTAGTAGTGAAGATTAGAGTTAGAGGTTAGAGAAAGAAAGAGTTTCTCTGTAGGATTTTCACTCACATTGAGGAGCATGTAAGGAGAGGGTAATTTGAGCATGTTGTAATTAGGCCTGTGAGTTGAATCTGTAAGCCCAAATTTTCCTAGCTGTTTGTAATTGAATTCTCTGAAAATAAGAATGTTTGAATTGGTTTTTGTTTCCATTATCTGTGTTGCTTCCATTGTGTGAATCTTTTTGCATGGTCCAGACTGTTCTCTTTGAGGACCCTCTAACTATGGCTGCATCAGATGGTATCATAGCAGAAGGTTGTGAAGCTACGAATTTGGAGATGAGACCTGCTTGCAAAATTTGAGTGGGTTATGGTTCTTGTGGTATTCCTTGGGTGAATAGATCATCGATTTGGGGTAGGTTGTAAGTGTGTTCAATAGATCGCCGAGAGAGAGGCAATTGAAACCTTGTAGTTGGATCGCCGAGTTGAGGAAGTTGCACCGAGCAAGGGGAGAGATGCCACCGAGAAGGATGAACCCTAGAAGAATGGAGCAGATGATGGAGGAATGTAAAAATGAGATGAGGAATGAGATCCAAAACCTCTTGGGTGGTTTGAGGAGAAACCTTGAACCAGAGGATGAATATGAAGAAGTTACAGAAGAACTTGAGACTAAAGATGTTGAAGGACCGACATATGAGAGAGAAAAGAGATTGTTGAGGGAAGTGGCACAAGTAAGTAAAAGTCATAGGATGGAGGTTTCTAACTTCTCTAGTACATTGAATCCAAAAGACTTGATAGACTGGATAAGAGAGTTGGAAGACTATTTTGAGCTTGAGGATATTAGAGACCTATTGAGGGTTAGGTTAGCACAAACTAAGTTGGAAGGACATGTTGCTTTGTGGTGGAAAGAGTTGTAGAAGGACAAAGTGGAGAGTGGTGACACAAGGATCACCCAGTGGAGGTAGATGGTTGCTAGGTTGAAGGCTAATTTTATTCCAGAAGAATATGAGTTGGAGTTGTTTAAGTTGCAGAACTTGAAGCAGAAGGACATGAGTGTCAAAGAGTATACTAAGGAATTCTACAAGATGAGAATCAGATCTAGACACTGAGAGATGACTAGGGAGAAGGTGGAAAGGTCTATAAATGGTCTTAGATTTAACATTTAGTATGAGATGAGTATGTTGAGGATTTCTACAATTGAAGATGCCTACCAATATGTTCTTAAGGCGAAAGACAAAGTGAAGAAAAGACAATAGAATAATCCTAGAGGGAAGGAAAAGTAGATGAGTAGTAGTAGGGAGAAGCAAACAAGTGAAGAAGAATCAAGACCTAAGTGGAGTAAAGAATCAGATTAGAGGACACAAAGGAGAGGAAATGGCAACAGAGAGTTCTTGGGAAAATGTTTCAAGTGTGGAGAAATTGGACATCGATCTTTTGAATGTCTTGAGGGATTAAGTAAAGCAATTGGTAAGAAGAATTGTATGGCACATGAAGAGCAGGTAACTAAAGATGGGATAGAACCAGAGCAGGGAGAATCTCTAATGCTTAGGAGAGTCTTGATGAGGTAGAGCAAGGAAGAATCTTTTTCGGACTATGTACAAATCAAGAGGTAAGTGTTGTAAGGTTATTGTGGATACTAGAAGTACTAATAACCTATTATCTAAAGAGATGGTGGAGAAACTTGGTTTGAGGAGGATTCCACATCCTTGTCCTTATATGATAAGTTGGTTACAAGATGATGATGTAAAGGAGGTGAAAGAATGGTGTTGGGTGAACTTTAATATTGGACCCTTAAAAGATGAAGTTGTGTGTGATGTTTTGTCTATGAGTGCTTGTCATGTTTTGTTGGGTAGACCTTGGCAGTTTGATAGAGGAGCTATATATGATTGTAGAAGGAATATGATTACTGTAGAGAAGAATAGATAGAAGTTTACTTTGGCTCCCCTAAATAATAAGCAGGAGGAAGTGAGGAACTTGAGTCTTTTGAAGAGTTACAAAGTTGAGAAGTGAGATGTAGAGGTTGTACTGGAAGATGGCATGGGTTTGGAGAACCTTGTGGCTAAACTGGAGAGTAAGATGGAACCAAAAGAATGGAAGGACATAATTGTGTAGAAGACTTGGGTTGTAGATAGGATGGTAGAGAAGATGAAGTCTTGTCAAAGAGGTAAATCAGATGGGTGGAAGAAGGGGAGTGGTAGTAAATGTCCTTTACTACCTTGTATAGGGATGAAGCAGGGAAAGGAAGATAAAGAGAAGAATAAGTTGCAAAATCTAACAGAGGAAAGAAGAGAGGTTAGGAGAAAAAGTAGTACAAATGGAGAAGACATTTGGATCAAGAATGAGCATGGGATCTACATCCCGAATCCAGTTTGATGTTCATGAGTTCCTCTCATGGAACATATTTTCTCACTAGGGGTGTCTGATGCAGGAGCATCCTTGGGTCATGGCAATCTTGCATCACCCAAAAATATTATCATTCTAGTTTGTCTTTGTTTTAGTTTTTATTCAGTTCAAGTTGGTAGGTTTTGTAATTCTTCATGTTTGCTCGCTAGACCATGTGGATCTATGTTTACTTTGTGGACATGTTCATTTTCCTTATTCTAAGATTTGAGCATGATTGGTTTATTTTTCGGCAAGTTATCACTTCCAGATTATGTAGCAGTTTCCTAAACTAACACTGGAATTTTGTTCTTATCTAATGGCTAGTTTGATTGCTTGTGGATCAATTTTGTATCATGTGGATCTTGATGGTGTGATTTGAATTGTTCTATGGGGTGTCCCCAACCTTGATTTAGGTCCACACTTCATCTTATGCACCTGTTGGAGAGTAATTCAAATTTGAGGCCAACCTATTCATGCACACATTATATTTTCTTTCATTGGAGAATGTAATGATCTTTGGGTCGATGCAAATGATCCATATCTGGGAATATTTATAAAAAAGGCATTGTAATTGATCATTAGAAAGTAGTAGTGAAGATTATGTTAGAAACCAAGATCAGATTTGCAAACTAGAATAGACCTTCCACAGTAGAGAAAATCAAAATAGCGAGAGCTATTGCAAAAAGATGTGCAACATTATTATTCAAGAATTCATAATAACATGATAAAGATTTGCTTTATAAAAGCAAGATATGCATAACCCTAATCTTATCTCGAGCAACAAGATAGCTCAAAAGATAATGATGAGAATAAATAAACCTAGGAAATAAATAATTCCTAAGTAAAGTTATGCTAAAGTGTAATTAAATATTAATTACACCAACACCCCCCCATAAGTGCAACTTAGGGAGAAGCAGATTATTATGCAAATGAGTCTCGACAATAAGGCCTGATCAAGTAATCATGTACAAATGCAAAAATGAGGTAGAGAAGGAAAACCCGGTGGGACAAAACCCCCCTACAATGAGATGACTCCTGAAGAAGCACTGGAAGAACACTGTGGAGTAACATTGGAACCACAATCCAACAAGCAAGGAAAGATACTTCTATCTACAACTAAAACCAAAACCGAAATCATGATAATGTGACAACAGACCCGATGCCATGGAACACTAGAAAACTCACAAACTGGAACAACCCTGGGATCTGTGAAGCAACAGTAAATGAAATGATGATTGAATCTAGAAGTCGTGTATCTTGATGCCGATGCCAAACTGTGACTAAAACTCTTCCATGGGAAGGAGTACCAAAAATAGACTTTGGAACATTAACAATAAAAACATGGCCCTCAAACTGAGAAGGATCTGAACCAATGCGGATCAATAACCATAATCTCTCAACAAAAGTGTGAACCAATGAATCTGACATGTGTCAAGGAATAGAAAAAATGTGGCCAAAAGAAACTAGGAGACCAGATATAACCCATGCGAGCTAGCATCAAATCAAGATGAATATGGATATGCAAAAAATTGCCATGAATGGAACTTTATCATAGTTCATTTATTACAATAACCCAATGATTGTAAAAGGAGAGCATCCTATACATGCATAAACAGAAAAATAAAATAGACCTCAGATCTGTGTAGAGGACTGAATCATCTTTCCAACACCACAAGAATGACGAAAAATGGATCATCGAGTCAAAAGATATGCCCTCCGGAGTGAAAACAACAACATCTGAGTTCAAATGCCTACAAAATAAATCTGGAGCAATATCTGGTAAAAGAAATAGCACCACTAGATCAATGTTGGAATCATATTTCCAATGGTATCTCGTTTGCAAAAAATGAACATCGTACGCAAAAATACACCCAATTTCATGAAGATAGCTCCAAAAAGGCCAATGAGGCCTACAAGCAGCCCAGGGGGCTAAAAAAATAAGTCCCTGGTCTTGTACGCGACTAGGGGCTGGTGGATTTGGGGCTGGGGTGGAGCCCTTGGTCATCCATATGACCTGTAGAGTATACAGAAGGGGCTTGGGCGGCTAGGCAAGGACTGGGCGCATAGCGCTCCGGTGCCCCATGTGACTGCGACCACTGCTGGAGGAGCCCTCAAGGGCTGGCACAACTGGCAGCTGGTGGGTGGCACCGCTAGCTTGAGTAGCTGGCGGGTGGCCACCTAGTGGCCGCCGAGCAGAGCAAGAGTGGCGGACTATTCTATATTGGTAGTGCCGAAATATTTCAAAAAAAGCAATGTTTTTTTTTTTTTATTTTTTTCGAAAAACAAGCCTTATCAAGCGAGCTGGGGAGGCCATATGGTCTCCCTAGCAAAAAAATTCTGCCTTCCATATCAACTACTCAGAAATCGATGAAACGAAGGGTGTTTTTAGGGTTTTTGGCCACTACGAACCCAATGGTGACCTCCGTTTCTACTCAAACTGCTCTAAAAATTTGGCTAACCCCAGATCTTGCAAAAAAACTCTAAGCTTGAAACCCTCATAGATCTAGCAAATGATGGCCAAAATTTGCAAAATAAAAGCCAATCCTGACTTTTTCCAACGCTCTGAATCCAATGGTGAGGCTCGATCTGATCCAAAATGTCGCATAGATGAACTCAAGGCATGATACCCTCGAGGAATCCTGAATGAACCCTACAATGATTTTCTCAAAAATCTGAGAAGGGGCTGCAAATCAAGGCTCTAATACCATGTTAGAAACTAAGATCAGATTTGCAAACTAGAATAGACCTTCCACAAATGAGAAAATAAAAAAAGTGAGCTATTGCAAAAAAGATGTGCAACATTATTATTCAAGAATTCATAATTACATGATAAAGATTTGCTTTATAAAAGAAAGATATGCATAACCCTAATCTTATCTTGAGCAACAAGATAGCTCAAAAGATAATGATGAGAATAAATAAACCTAGGAAATAAATAATGCCTAAGTAAAGTTATGCTAAAGTGTAATTAAATATTAATTACACCAACAGATTAGAGTTAGAGGTTAGAGAAAGAAATATTTTCTCTGTAGGATTTTCTCTCACATTGAGGAGCATGTAAGGAGAGAGTAATTTGAGCATGTTGTAATTAGGCCTGTGAGCTGAATTTGTAAGCCCAGATGTTGCTAGCTATTTGTAATTGAATTATCTGAAAATAAGAATGTTTGAATTGGTTTTTGTTTCCATTCTCTATGTTGCTTCCATTATGTGACTCTTGCTACATGGTCTGGACTGTTCTCTTTGAGGATCCTCCGACCATGGCTGCATCACTCTCGAGGGGGCATACTGCTACCTCCTCGTCATTCTTCCTCATCCTATTTTGTACTAGGGCATATTTTGACTTATTTTCTTTGTCACAATGTGATAAATTTTTATTATGACAAAGAGGGGCAAAATGTACACACATAACAATGGCCTAGACTCGCAAACCACATTTTTCTATGTCTTATCATATTTCGTCTATAGTCCAAATTCAACTATTAATTGAATAATTCTTAATTATTTAATTAATTCACATCTTTTATTCCTCATAACTATTTAAATAAATAAATAATATTTATTTATTGAAATGCGTCACTAATTTATTTAATTATCACTTATCCACTATTTCTTCCTGATTATTTAAATAAATAAATCTTATTTATTTAAATACGTTATTAATATCTTATGTCCTCTTATAATTAAATAAATTCTTTAATTTATTTAATTATGGTCCACCTTGGCTTTTTCTAATTTTAAATAAAATCAATTATTTAAAATTGTCCCACTTTCTTTTTTCTCTCTCCAAGTAAATAATTTAAATTAATTATTTATTGTCACATGGCCCCACCACTTTTGAATTAAAATAATTTTTAATTCAAAAGTTCAAAACAACCTCTTAAATCAATTAGTTTTAAATTAATTATTTGATTCTCCAGCTTTTTCCTCTTTTTAAATAAATCTTTATTTATTTAATTGGATCTCATATCTTGGATTTTGAATCAAAAATCAATATTTAATCCAAAATGATGATTTTTCCTCGTTATCACAATCTTTCGTAATTAGATAATATCTTTATTATCTAATTAGCCATTGGTCAATTAATGGAAAAATATTTGATTTTCTCTCCAACTCAATGCTTTTTTATTGATCTTATCTTCTATATTCCTATCCTTATTCCTCTTTGTCTCAACTAACCTCCACATTGATTAAATTATTTTTAATTTAATCTTGACCATTCATCTTTTCTAATTGAGCCCTAACCCTAATTGTGGGTTGTCACATTTAATATCAATCATTGATTTTAGGGAATCTCTCAACTTTCAATCTTGGCCATTCACCTAAAATTGCATTTTCTATAAGAAGGCAATTTTAGCCTCATTTGCACACCTATTTATCTCTTGACTTCATAGGCTATTTTATACATACTTTAGGCTTGCTTCATAGTTGTATACTTGCATTGTGTAGCATTTTAGATCAAATCCTTCAACAATTGCTTAGGACATTGGCATAGTCATAGATTTCTCATTTCAAATCTGAAGGAAAACTACATATTGCAACAAATAGAGAAGGTGAAATGAAGGTTAATCATGGAGATTGAAGGAACTTGGTGTGATCTTTCCTTTTTTTTCATGTTTATTCTCCTTTGTTCTTCATTGTCTACTTTGGGTTTTTGTGTTTATGCTCGTAAGGACCAACTTGAAAAATTACTTTAAGTTATAAGAGCTATGACAACAATTTAATATCCAACATCAGTTCTCTAGCCTGTATTACCCCCTAGGAAAAGGTCAAGCTAAGGCTACAAACAAGACCATTATAAAGATCCTATAGAAAATGGCCAATGAAGCTAGCCGAGACTGACATCTATAATTAAATCCTGCCCTATGGGCCTATTGAACTAGTATCTACACACCTATAGGTGCAATCCCTTTGTCCTTGGTCTACGAATCAAAATCCATCCTACCTATTGATTTTGAGCTTCCTTTACTATGAATGTCACTACAAAATCTGATCACTAATGAAGAATATAGGGTATCTCAATTGAATGAGTTAAAATTCCTGGATGAGCATCATCTTGATGCCCTAAATCATTTGCAAGCATACCAAAACCAACTCAAATAGAGCTACAACAAGATCAAGAGTCAGTCTTTCCAAGTAAGGGATCTTGTCGTAAAGCAAAATTAGAAGAATTTTCTAGATCAAGATAGTAAAGGAAAGCTTGAGCCTAATTGTTTGGGCCCATTCATTGTCACAAAAAGCTATGGATCAGAAGCGCACTAAATACCAATTCTTGAAGGTGAACCCTTGTAGGATCCAATGAACAATATACATATTAAAAAAAATTATGCCTAGGCTTGAAGGGTGTAAATCCAAAAAGTCCAAAAAACTAAAAAAATGATAAAAAAAAATCCAAAAAAAAAAAGAAAAGAGATTGAAAACAATAAAGAAAAAAAATCGTCCTATAGTGAAAACCACTTCGGTGGTGCTTTGGGAAAGTAACTGGGTGAAAACCTGGCAAACAAGTGCATCACATAAATAAAGAACCTCCATCTATCTTTGGATATTTAGCTTATCATGCTTCACATCCATCCATCACATCGTATCACTCATCATATTTATTCCTTCACCCATCTGCGTTTGTATCATAGCTTGATACTGCAAAGTATCTTATTACCCTTTAGTACTACTTGGCACATTCCTAAGGTCAGTTTGTCTTGCTTACATTGAGGTAGTCTATCACATCATGTTGGGGGAAATTTTTTGTGCATCAAATTGGGTTCTTTTATATCTTGAGATTATTGGAAATCGCATGGAAAATCCAAAAAACATTCATAAAACCTTATCAAAATCCAAAAAAACTTATGAAATCAAAAAATACAAAACATCAAAATCTTGTATAGCTAAAATCTAAAAACATTAAAAAAATGTAAAGTCAAAATCTAAAACATCCAAAACACATCAAAATCCCTAAACATGAAAGAACATCGAAAATACAAAAAAAAAACCATGCCAAACTATATTGTCTCTAAGCTTGAACATAGGAAAGGCCATGATTAATGTGCCCCTGAGACACTTTAGGTTAGGAGTCCATCAAAATAAATTGACAATCCATTAATTATTCATTTCTCATCAACAATAAGTCAAGTTAGTCGAACTACATGGTCTCTACATGTATAATGTAGGAAAGGCTATTCTTTGATTAGCCCCCGAGGCCCCTAGGATAGTCTTTTAGGTTAGGTCTTTGTCAAAACTCAAAAAACCCCAAAAACATTTGAAATTTGAAAAAACCTCAAAAAATTTGGAAAATAAAAAATAGCCTCAAATAACT
>VDFB02323273.1:0-21719 GCA_007258455.2 Sequoia sempervirens | reverse complement strand
AAAGTTGTAACAACTCACAGAAATTGGTGTACACGCATCCAGCTAAGCACCTAATGCAAGAGGTCACCCATTTTAAAAATCCAAAACTCATTTAAAATCGGCAAATAGATACTTTAGAATCACTATTGAAACAGTCTTCCTTTGCTGCAATACCCATTTTGAAAATCATCACCTTTCCAGAGATATAAGCAGAAATATGAAATCAGGTTCAAGAGGAAAGTGCCCAGAAATTGATTAAGATCACACCAAATTCATTAAGAAATAACACCAAACTGAATCCAAGCAAAAACACACCAAACCCAACTGAAATCCTTCAAAGAACTGGAAATTCTTCTTCTTTTTTGCCCAGATGTGATTCCTGAAATGAAACCACCAATACACCAGTTTGAGCAGGTCTCTCACTGCCGAAACTGATCTTAGATAACGAGGGTTTTCGTCCTCGAATCTGTTTTCTCAATCCTATGGCATCAAACCAGCAGCACCTCACTAAGTCGTCAAATCATCTATAATGAAAATGAGCTTCCAAATGAAGTTTTTAAAGAGTCTTCTTTCAAATTAGGGCGACCTCCAAAGAAAACCCTAATCCCAAGGTGAAATCCACGCCAAGAGACATATTGCCTTTTGATTTAATTTATTTCATCCCAAACATTAGCTTATTTAATTTTCAACTCCATTTTTCTTTCTCTTTAGACGTCCATCAATAATGTGCATTATAAATTACTTTGAAGCTCTTAAAAACGACTTAAAGTAATTGCACTAGGCATCATGGTACAAATATGTCCCCTTATGACCCCTCAACATTAAAATACTAAGGTACTTTATTAAAATCCAATTTCAAAGGGGAGATTAACTATTAAAATGTCTCAACCATAGAAAACTAATACCTCCACTGAAAAATACTGTTGAGAGATAACCCTAACCGAGTCCCGCCTAGCCTAGATGACTTACTATTTCTAGAAAGTCCTAAAAATAGTAAGTTGCACCCTAAAACTCGAGCCAAAGAAAAACTGAGGAGCTCGAAAGGGCTCACCGAGGACTGAAGCACATTACCAGACCCCCTGCTAAAAATAGTAAGTGTATCAGAATCAACCCAAACTGAAAGAGGAAGTCGTAAATGGGGACATTATATTCTCCCACCGCATTCCTATATCCTTCTTAGTTTTCTTTCAAATTTTCTTTGGTGTTTGATTCTATGGTAAAGTATCTTTACTTTGTTGCTTCCCTGTGTATCTACTTTTGTTGTCTCCCTTTGGCTTCATACCGGCAAAAGGCTCCTTCTTACTTTGAGTTTGTATAGAGTTTGTATATCCTTCTAAGTTTTCTTTCCACTTTTCTTTAGTGATTGATTCTATGGTAAAGTATCTTTTTGTTACTTTCCTATGCATCTACTTTTGTTGTCTCCCTTTGGCTTCACACCAGCAAAAGGCTCCTTACCTTTGGGTTTGTATTTCTCTTCAATTTTCACTACATAATAGTAAGCAAACCCCAAAGGCTTCATTATTAAGAAATGTCATCTATTTGTCAGATTATAGCAATGAAGGCCACCAAAGTATTTGAGGACCTAATGCTTTTTTAAGTCATTAACAATAATATTTGCAAACAATACATGCAAAGTATTGTTATAGCCTTGTACCTACTAGTCCTTTTTGTTGCAATAGTTGCCACTAGATGTAGTTTTCTTCATATGTCCTCAAGAAAATTATTATTTATGACCTCAACAAAATCTCCCAAGTAGGATTAACCTTCATTACCTAATCAAAATAAAACTTGGTAACTGTTTATGGACCATTTCACAAAGGCCTAAGTTTCCAATTTGGGCTCTAAAGCCTTTCTTTCTAAAGGTGCAACCATACCTTGTCTACCACCTAGAACTAATGAGGGACACAATATTGATCATATTGTTTCTTGTAATTTTCAATAGTTCACTACAATATCTCATGAAACTATTTCTAAATGTGTCAAATCCTTTCAACAAATCTGGTAGCCTTATCCAATTCCATCTCCAAATGCAGTGATGCTTGATCTAACACAACAAGCAATGCTACATTAATAGGTGCTGACGGGTAGAATGCAAGGTAAACCTAAAATGGATTGTGTACCATAGAACCATGAAGATCTCGATTGCAGCTATGTTGGGCAGAGGGCAAACTCTCATCCCATGTGTGGTATAAGACAAAAAATCTGGGATCCGTCAATGCAAAAGTTGAAGATAGAAGAAAGAAGGCTACCTTATCTGCCAGCAGAAGTAGAGTGGGGAAATCTCCCCTTCTAATAAACCACAACTCATTTCTGATAGCTCCCATGGTGAAGGAAAAAAATCACTCTAGAAGCTATGTTAAATCGATCCTACAACCAGGAGCAGGAAAAGAAAATTGTAGGAAATGAGAAACGTAGGGGAATTTGAAAGGCATAGGGTGGGCATACTTTTACTTTACTTTTTCACTTTTTCTTTGGTCTTTTGAAACAATGGATTTACCCTTTCCAGCATGGCTGCTATGCGGCATGCGTAGGATGCATAGGGAAAACTCACCCCATTGACAAGGTGCATACTCCAAGCACTCAATATCTGAAGGCATGAAAGGATACAACATATTCACACAAACGGTGCTGGTAAACTTTCAGTATGCCTTGATTTCTAGGGGTCTCAAGATGTTCATAGAAAACTAATTATTAATTCACAAGTAACTTATTTGGTGTTAGCTTATTTCATGATTGCATAGATCATGAGGCCAAAATAACTTAAGACGACGAGGCCAAATAGCTCCTCATAGGACCCACTATGGGAGAGTGGCCAACACTGTCTTTATGCCAACCTCAGCTGCCCAAAAGACTAAAAAGACATAACTACCTCAAACATTTTGATTCAATTTCATCAATCAGTCATAAATATTAAATATTTCATCATTTTTCTATTTTGAAAATATGGACAACATGATACCCTTGAAGTGTAGAAATTTTCTTCAATGGCAGGTTTTCAACAATTTGACTTGTACTTCTGTAATTTCAGCAATGAGAGATTACAGGCTTAGTGTAAAGGGAATGTATATCTTTGGAATAGGATATTCTCAAAGGCAAGCTTCCACACTTTTGCATAATCATAGTAGCAATTTATGCAATTTGACTGCCAAAATGGCAATATGACTTGTAAGTACAATAATACTTACCATAGTTCACATCCACCAAGTACTCACAGACTCGGTGAATACTCATCAGACAAAAAAAACTGCCATGTAACTTGCCACTTACAGAAAATGAATCCCAACTATCAAACCCAACGCTCACAGAAAACAAGTCCAAACTGTCATACTTGTTGAGACGCAGGTTGGACGAGCAAATGCAAAAAAGAAAAAATGCCAGTTAGATGCTGAAAAAACTATGTTTTTGGCTCTATTTAAGCCAACACGCCCTTAGCACTTTCTCACACAGCATTTGGAGCATTGCTTGAGCAAGTTTGAGCTTGTTTACAGCAGATATGAAGAGTGAATTTGTACAATTTGGAATTTTTAGGTCAGAATTTATTTCTTTTTCTCTTTTTTTCCAAGCATTGTAAACATATAAATTGCTTCCAAATGATAGAATTAGGTTTCTTAAAAATGATTCTGCATTTAATTCAATTTCCATTATTTTGAATGCTAATTTAACCTAATTTTTATGAACAAAATTGTTGGTTTTTTCCTGTACCTTAGATTTAGGACTAAAAACTATCATTTTGGTAAAATTATTATATGATATTTTCAATTACATTTGAAATGTATTTTATGTGAATTTTATTTTATTTTTTTGTGTTTAAATTGTTACTTTTAATATTTATTTATTTTTAATTAAACATGCTGCAAGTCAGCATATAATGGCATTTACAATAGACTTAGCATCACCAAGAGAAAGCCATCTGTGGATGCCACTTGGAAATGTGGCACACTTGGACCAGTCCAAGGGAGTGTTATTTGCAACTTCTACAAGAACAAGATTTATGGAGGCATCAATCACATGCGTTCCTTGCCACAACATTAAAGGATGTCCCAAAACCACAAAAGAGGTAAAACAAATGATGCAAATAGCCCTTGCATTGCTGGATCAAAAGGAACTAGAGAGGACAAAAGCACACACAACCATAGTATGTAATATGCACCCTTAAATTTTTTTTTGAAACTTGTTAGCTCAAAACAAAATGAAATGCCAAGCAGCTTCCTTTCCACTTTCTGATCACCAAGTTCCCAATGTGGGTGAAGGGAGAGCATACAATGTACGGGAATACAATTATACTTGAAATAAAGTAGCTAGAAGTAATATCCACTTATCCAGTGGGGGTTAGCTTAGCACTTCCACTTTTCAGTGGGAAAGCTTATACAATAAAGGAAATGTAAAGCCAACTCTTCCACTTCCTACTGGTGAGTGAATACAAAGAAAATAAGCAACTCTTCCACTTTTCAGTGGTGAGTAACAAAAGCCACTTATGCAATGGGGTGAGTAACAAAAGCCACTTATGCAGTGGGATGAGTAAGCTACTTATGCAGTTGGGGTGAGTAACAACAAAATATCAAAAGTAGTTCATTGGCGGTACTACCACTCAGTGTTATAAAGTAAGCTCATTCAAAACTCCCAAATTCAAGATATGCATCTACTATTACAAATATTACTATGAAAGAAAACTGATATAACATCCCCACATGTAACACAACTTCAAAGAACTAACCACCCATCATTGAAATAGGAAATATCCCTCAAGGAAATGGCAAATAGATGACTGGTACTGGTCTGAAACTTCGCTGCAGCAGTCTGAACAGCGAGATAATGACTCAAAAATCTTCAATAATCCACTCCCAAATGCACCCAATGGCCAATGTAGACTTGGAACAATGTTTCCAACTCACTCTAGGCAACTTACCACCCCTCAAGAATGGATTATACAGGTCTGATAAAGATTAAACAGCAGCTACAGGTCTGATATAACTCTGTGAATACTCAAAAAACTTCATATTTTCATCTCTAAAATACCTGGAAACTCAAACTCAATTAAAACCCAATGTGTTTCCTAAATGAAAACACCCAACCAGCTAGGATGGATCTTGCACCATTGAATTTAGTGGATATTGATGAGGGTTTTCATCCTCAATCAACTCCTAGAAGAACTCAATGTCCACTCCAACAGCATCCAATTATGTGTGCAAACTTCAATAATCCAAATAAGAGCCCTAAACCTCCTTTTATAGCTTTTTCGCTGTTTTTTTCGCTGTTTTTTTCGAAAAAAGCACTTTTTTGTTTTTCCATTGCTTTTCAAAAAACACTCTTTTGCATTTTCATTGCTTTTTCGAAAAAGTGTTTTTTGCTTTTTCCTAAAAAAAACGTTTTTGCTTTTTTTAAATAACTTTATGTCTAAGTCCCCTTTTCCCCTAGGCGTCCACTTGAAGGGACATAAAATAACTTTATTAAATTAAAACACTAAAGTAAATATTATAACATTAACTTTATAACTTTAGTGTAATAATCTAAATAATCCAAACCATTTTGCGGAAAGCATTGCCAAGGCACCGAAAACCGAAACTGATCATGCCAAGAAGAAGTTGATGTTGAAGAATGATGTCAGGTGCCAAAAAGGGCACCTACTAAAAATAACAGTGTTCTCCAAGAACTGTGGAGAACAAGCCAGAAGGTCCAAAACGCTACAAAGAGCATCACTGCAAATCTGAAAGCCACATGAACCCCACACCACCACCGAATGCCAAAAAAAACCCTAAATTGAGCTCTCCAAGAATGTTGGAACTATCCCAGCTCACCTAGAAACCTTTGGAAAACCCTGAAAATTGGCCAACGCTCACAGAATATTATGGTGTATAAATGGGGACATTACATAGTAGTAGCCAATAATCCCAACTTGGTAGCTGAAATGGAGGTAGATATCGTAAAGATTGTGGGATCTAGTCATGGTCCATGCATACATAGAACATACACCTCATCTAACTCGAGCAAAGCATAGTCATTGGGTTTTTCACAAGGTTGTCGGGAGACTGATATTGGTACTAGTACGAGAGACCGATACTGGTACGGCTTTTTTTTAAAATAGGAGACGAGGGTACTCAAAGACACCATCTTTTTTTAAAATAAATATAAATTAATAATTTATAGAAAAACTCCGATACAAATAAAGGATACAATATATTGCATAACAACAATGTACTGGGAGATGCCATTTTTGCCATCGAGAGATGGCGGGAGACTTCAAGAAACCTCTATCCGCATCTCAATGGCTTGGAAGAGTTTCTAGAGACGTCTCCAGTACCGAAGATTGGTCCCAGCCTCTGAGACACATCTCAAGGGGTAAGAGACGCATCTCAAGGGGTAAGAGAGACATCTCCTGGCAATAGTGGTTTTTCATACCTAGAAACACACTTGGAGCACAACTTCCACTACAAAGTATAGAGTGAAAGTAAGAGGTGCATCAAGGAGCAAATAAGACGTGCAAATTTCTAGTATTACAACCTTCCCTTCAACATGGCGAAGAGCTCATGCCAGGTGCATTTGGTCATACATTAACAGTTGCATGGAAAGTGTACAAGGCACCCTCTTCAAAATACTTAAGTAGGTAATTACTCTAGAATGCTATTGTAGATGCAAATTCAATTTTGAAAGAACAAAAGAAGCAATGGTGAAATTTTGGATGCACTGTAATTTTAGATAGGTGGCAAAATGGAAGGAACCACACCCTTATCAACTCTTTAGCGGCTTCAAATGGTGAGATGGTTTTTCTAAGTCAATTTATGCCTCTAAAAAGTAAAGAATGCACAAACTTTGAGGCTAATGTTGAAGGAAATTGTCTGAGAAGTGGGCATCAAGAATATGGTGCAAGTTGTTGACAATGCAATAGAATGTGTCCGCTGAGGGCATCCATCACCCTTTTGAACCCCTTGCACGACCCATTACCTTGACCTTTTTAAGGACAGGAAAAATTGATTGACAAAATTGATTGTAGAAGATGCCAAGAACATCACAAAATACATTTATCATCACACTTGGGTTCTCAGCTTGATGAAAGATTGTTGGCATAATTATTTAATTGCACCTTATCATCAGAATTGGAATCTTAAGGCTATGTATTGTAGCTCTTTCCTTCCATTCAATAAGCTAGTCTAATATTAGTCTCATATATTAAATATTTTTTATTTTTATTTTTTTAGATATATTGAATAGTCAAATTATTATGTTATGATTAGTAGCTATTAGAAATTTGGGCTTTGATGAAATTTTTGTTTATGCAAAATTCTAACATGGTATCAAGGCCATGATGTCCTAAAGTTAGTCCATTTCTAGGTTTTTTTAGATTAATTATATCAAATTATGTAGTAATTATTATGCTATTATATGATTATTTGGGCTTTGATGAAATTTTTGTTTATGCAAAATTCTAACATGGTATCAAGGCCATGATATCCTAAAGTTAGTCCATTTCTAGGCTTTTTTAGAGTAAGTATATCAAATTATGGAGTAGTTTCTTTTTATAATTTTTATTGCAAGTAAATTTTGAAGCTTGATAGCACAAATATAAGCCATTTAAAAGGCTCAAGAAAGTCAAGATTGACTTTTGTTTCACTCATTTGCAAATAGAGGTTTGTTTGTGGCTTTAGGCAATCATCTAGGTTTTGATGCATTTCAAGCCAAAGAAACCCTGCCATTGTGTTCAAAAGGCCCAAAAACCTCTATTTCATACAAAACTTGTCTATTTTGGTGTTGAGGGAATTTGTGGAAAAGAAAAATTTGTCTCAGTCATAAAGTTATATTGTACAATTATTGCACAAGCTTACACCTACACATTACCTACAAGAATTGTTTCGATGGTGCTAAATTTGTCTTAACAATGCAACAACAATAGACACCACCGCACAACCAACGTGGCTACCACCAACTTCACCACTCCTCCCTCCACTTCGTAACAACGCACCAATTTTGCCACCCCCTACAACACTTCCAAGAATATTCTTAGAATATTCGAATGCAAAATAGCAGTAATCTAGAAGGTGGTTTCATGCCATGCAAGAGGCGGTTTTTTGCTTGATTTGAGTAGTTTTGTGTTACAAAAGTGGTTTCATGGCAAACTAAAAGTGGTTTTGCCATATTCTAGGGACAAGGCAGTGACAAGGCATGTTCCAACAAAATCATAGAATATTCTTTGATGACGTCAACATTCCCTCTCCCAATTTTTAACCCCTCTTCATTGAGCTTTTAATTTTTGGTGTTAAACTTCAAAGGCTCTATTCTTGCACATTTTTGTTCCTTTTTTCAAGCAATTTTTTTATTGTGCTAATTTTTTGAGAGCTTTGCAATTCTACAAGTGGTCCTTGATTTTGGTGTTTGATTTTTCTAGAAATTGCAAAATCTCACAAGTGATGTTGAGTAGTTCCATTTTGAGAACTTCTTGTTAGTTTATGATCAGATTTAATGCACAGAAATTAATTCAAAATCAGACACAATAACACAGCAGATACCCTGGGAAAACCCTCCTCTTGAGGGAGAAAAACCCAGCAACAAATATATCTCTTATATATTTAAGTAATGGCAACAAGTCTCTTTACAATGAGGCCAATCTCAAGGCCAATAATCAGCACCTTCACAAGATGCAATGATAGACAACTAATCTGCACTTCCTTGCAACTCAAATCTGCTCTTGAAGAGTTCGCAAACTGCTCTTGATAATTTGCACTTGAGAGAAGAGAAGACACTTCAAACTTGCTTTATGAATGAATGGAATGAACTTGTATTTATACAATTTGGGAGAGAGAGGTCGCACCTTTTCATGCAAGGTCGGCCATCATAAAAACATAATTACAATTAATAAAATGCAAGTTACAAGGAAGGTCGGCCAAGATAACAATAATTAAATGACTCTTTAAATCATCTCAACTCAGTCAAGAGCAAAGTATAGAATGAAGTGTTCTTTCATCGAATATAATAATCACAATTCAAATAGCCGTTAGGCTAGCATTTGAATTGTCTTCAATCGTGCGGACCTGGAAGAAGCAGCCCGACGCTGCTAATAACATCAACACTCCCTCTCAGCTAGGGATGATACTTCCAGCTGCACAAGACATATCACCTCATCGTGATGTCTACCACAATGGCTACAACCATATGTGGAAAAGAGAGATATCACCTCATCGTGATATCAGATATCGCCTCAACATGATATCAACCATAATGGCTACAACCATGTATGGTATGTACAAGTGTTCATCACTTGCGTGATGTTGTCACCTCAACATGACTCACCATGGCTCTCCCGAGGTGAAACACAAGCCTGAAAATCATCACGAACTCTCCGCATTGCTGTCGTGGATCCACACATGACATCACCATGGCTCTCGAGAGGTTGGAACAAGGACTTCATGAGCTTCTCTTGCAAAGAAGAATGCATTAACAAGGGATTTCACTTTGAACTTCTCTCACTGAGAAGAACTCATTAAAGAGGATCATTGATACTAAGACTCCTTCTCAGCTAGGGCTTGATTCTCCACCATACCAAGCTTGTCTCGAAAGTACACAAACTTTATCCTGGAGAGAGGCTTGGTGAGAATGTTTGTCGTCTGCTCATCAGTGCTGATATACCTTAATTGTATAGCTTTCGTCAATACCATATTTCTAATATTATGGTATTTGATCTCAACATGCTTGGTTTTTTCATGAAACACGGGATTGACAGAAAGCTTCACACAGCTCTGGTTATCACAATGAATGATAGTAGGCTCCATTGATTGTCCAAACAATCCTGCAAGGAGCTTATGAAGCCACACTACTTCCCAAGCTGCCACACAAACTGCAATATACTCTGCCTCTGCTGTACTCAATGCTACAGATGACTGCTTCCTGTTGCACCAGGAAATCATAGCAGATCCCAAACTGACAACATCCAGTGCTCTTCGATCGATGTACTCCACATGACTCCAAAATGGAATTATAACCATGCGGCTCCAAGTCCACGAGAAGAATAATATCTCAGCCACTTTATCAAGCTATTGCCACAAAGAGTATCTCGGATTATGTTTTGCTGCAACAAGATGTATCTATCTCGATTCACACATGAACTGACTAAGTGCACTCACAACATAACAAATATCTGGTTTAGTATTAACTAGATACATCAAGGACCCAATCAACTACATGTACATCGTAGGATCCACAAGATCTAAACTAGTTGCAGCCTCCTTCAACTTATGTAGGTTGGTCTCCATAGGTGTAGACATGGATTTGCAATCCATCATGCCAAACCTCTTAAGTATGTCAATGGTGTACTTCCCTTGACTTAGAATCATCTCATCTGGCTTTTGCCAAACTTCTAAGCCAAGTAAGTAATGCATGAGCCCAAGGTCCTTCATTTCAAACTCAAAAGCCAACTCCTTCTTACATTTGAGAATGAGGTGATCTTTTCCAGTAAGAATCAAATCATCAAAATACAAAACCAAAATCAATGCTTCACCATCAATTACCTTAAAGTACAAATTTGAGTCAACATCATTCTTAGAGAAGCCCAAGCTTGACAGGTAACGATCAATCATTTCGTACCATGCACGAGGAGCCTGCTTAAGACCATACAAGGCCTTCTTCAGCTTGCAAACATGAGACTCCTTCCCATGTACCTCGAATCCATTAGGCTGCTCGATATAAACTTCTTCCTCAATCACACCATTAAGAAAAGCTATCTTCACATCCATTTGATGAATCTTCCATCCTTTAGATGCAACAATGGCAATAATGAGTTTACGTGTAATGTCCCTTCGAGCATGACCTTTTCTGTTGACCATTGGCCTATTCTGGAGACCCATAGGCTACTCGGGGTGAAATTAGGGTTTCATGGTTGGAGGTTGCTATTGCTCGTGAATTGGTGATTCAACTGTGGTTTCCTTTTGGGTTTTCCGTGAGCTTCGCGGTGATGTGTTTTTCTTGGCATTCCGAGCACCTTCATGAATTTACTATTTTTAGTAAATTCTATTTCTGGCAGTGGTCCTGTTGGCTTCGGCACGGTTGGCTCTCATTTTCAGTCAGTCCAGTTGGTTTGATCAATCTCGACCTTGGGAAGCATTTTTTGGTGAGATAAATCCAGTTGATTTAAAAATGTTATATTTTAAAGTTATATTCTAATATTGTGACCCCTTAGCCTAGTGAAACAACTTTAAGTTGTTCTTAAAAGGGGGACTTTGAGGGGTGGCGCCTCATGGAGATATTTCATTATTTTTTAAGGTTCAAAAATCAATACTTGAAAATGGATGCCCATCTTGTGGAGGAGGTTATTTATAAATTAAAGTTAAATTTATCTTGAGGAAAAGGGACGCCATCTTTGGAGGGAAAAGGAGATATTTCAAATTTGAAAAGTTAGGGTTTCTAGAAGCTTCTGGATAGTCTTCACAGAGTTATAAAAGAAGGTCTTGGGTCTTCATTTGGACCATCTGATATCTTGAGTAATGTTATGCTGCCGAAATGGTGTTGGACTGCTTCGAGGAATGAATGCCTCCTAGCTTGGCTCGACTTCGTGCTTGGGAGATAGCACCTAGTGGAGAGGTTTGCTTGCTTTGAGTGGTTTTGTAGTGAGGTTTACATTGTAGTGTTGTTCTTTCATTTGGAGATTAGTTATTTGCATTTCATGTTATTTCTGGAGTTGCTGATAACATAGGAGATTGTAGTTTTCATTCATAAATCAAAAATACAAAAAAATATCATTCTGGGTATTGCATATTTCATCTTGTCTAGGTAGGGCGACCCTCTCTGCTAAGTTATAGATTTTTTAAGTAAGAATTGGATTTTATATAGTGAAATCGCCCCTCTTGCTGGGTCGTACCATCTGTGCTTCATTGGGATTTGTGCAAGAAATAATTAAGGGTTATTTGTTGTGTTTGTGGTATCCCATCTTGGTCGCCATACTTCTTAGGGTATTTTGCATTTGATTTCATTTCATTCGGGTGGGTATTGAGTGAGATATTGGCATTTCAATGAGGTATTAGAGTGCTGGTCTGATTTTCAAGCTGCTGGTCTGTTATAACAGATTTGAGAAAAGTGCAATTAGGTGAAAAGCTGATGTTAGGAAGTCATACTAAGTCCTATGGAGGTCCCGTTTACCCTTGCAGCAGTTGAAGATGCATCTAATCCATGTTGTTGCAGGCACTTCTGATTACTTGTAAGCTGAACAGTAGTACTGTCAGCAATTCTTAATATCTTTCACTTCATGCTTTGTACTTCCCACTGAATAAGTGGAAGAGGCTGGCTTGCCGCCTATTTACCTTAAATTGCATTTGTAATTCTTACATCTCCGCCATATGGTCGCCTCATTTCCAGTCTGGATTGGGTAGCACATACTTGGTGTTGAGTTCCTATTAGCATTGTAATAGATAGGGATCCTCTGACCATATGCACGCCGTCATCTAGCGCATTCTTGGTTAGGGTTATTTCAGTCCATGCATTGCATTGAGATCCTCTAACCACATGCTAACACCTTGCCCATCTCGGGATCCTGGTGTACATTCTTGGTTAGAGTTGAATTATGTTCTGTTTAGTTAATTGCTAACCCTAACGGGTGCATGGTTGTTTGTAATCACATTGCAAAATTAAAAAAAATTGGCTCGGCATATTCCGGTGGTATCGAGAACCCGCGTATCCTGCCATCTATGAAACAGACCGTCTATGAGTGACAGAGAAAAGAGATACATAGCAAGGGAAGACAAGAAGGCTGCAAATCAGTTTCAGCTCTATCAGGCTCCGGAAGGTCAAACAGCTTCAGAGGTTTTGAGGGCTCATTGGGAGTCTTCTCAGGAAACAGAAATGGGGGATGATGAGAGGACATGCAGTTGGTGAGAGAGGATGGTGGGAAAGGAAGAGAGAAAAATCGGTCAGGAAAGAGGTTCGAGAGGAAGATGGATGCCCTAATGGATATGGTATCTTTCATGATGGAAAAAGTGGGTCAGAACCCAACTCCTCAGAACAATCTAGGACATATGGGAGAACACAGTGCCTCCAACCAGCATAATGGACATGCTGCTCAGCCTACATCAAATAGCACATACATTTCTTCCAGACCATTCAAACCCACCTTCTTGGCACCAGCAAACCCTCAACCTGATCCAGAGGAAAATGCATCATTTGTGGAACAGTTGAGACTCGGCCGTGCTGAATATGATTCTCTCCCTGATGAAATTAAGATAGATATGTCTTACAATGATTTCATGGATCATAAAAGGAAGAATAAAGGACAAGGAAGGCATCATGAACAAAGGAGGTCAGCAGTGCAAGGGGATTTGCATCAAGCTATCAACAAGGTTATGCTTCCACACTTTGATGGGAGTGACAACAGTTCAGCAAGAGCTTGGATACAGAAGTTAGACAACTACCTAGCTCTTAGACCCATGGCAGAAGAAGAGGCGATTAAGTTTGCTACGCTACACCTAGATGGGGTGGCGCACGAGTGGTGGTACCATGGCCTAGTCACTTTAGGTCATGGGTCAATCACTACCTATGATGAGTTCACCAATAGGCTCATAGAGAGATTTGAGAAAAAAGATCCTGAAGTGCATTTCATAGAATTGGCACAGCTTAGGCAATATGGCACAGTTGATGCCTACATAGCTGAGTTTCAGAGACTTTCAGTCATGGTCACGGGAATCACTGAGAGGCGTTTGGTGATCCTATTCAATGAAGGATTGATGGAGCCACTCAAGGGTTGGATTAAAGCTTTTGATCCACCCTCCCTACAGGAGGCAATGAAGAAAGCAAGAAACATGGAGTGGGCTGCTCCTAAAGCAAAGTTTCATTCCAAGCCATCATTTCACAAAGGGGATAAAGGAAAAAGACCTCATCAAAGACCTCACCATAAGGAGTTCAAACAGCATAAACATCATGTCACAAGATTGGATCTAGAGACACTTAACGAACTTAGAAGAAAGGGGTTATGTTTCCGGTGTAGAGAAAAATGGTCCCAAGATCATATTTGCCCAAAGGGAGTCAAATTTCATCAAATTGAATACTATTCAGCTGAATAAAGTAATTCTGATTTTTCAGACCAGCAGTCTGATTTTGATGACAGCGAAGTGGAAGGAGCTCCAGAAGAGTCCGAAGATGAAAGGGGAAATGGAGGTACCTTGGCTCAACTATCGAGCTTTCAAAAGAATGAATCCTTCAAAGTTCGAGGGATGATTAAGGGGCAGCGAATAGTTGCCTTGATTGACACTGGGGCAACACATAACTTCATTGATGAAGTTGTGGTGAAAAAGAAAGGGCTGCAAACAGAAGAGTTTGAAGGCTTCAAGGTTATGGTTGTTGATGGGTTTCACATCTCATGCACCAAGAAGATCTCAAACATGACTATGCAATTGGGAAACTATGAAGTCAAGGACGACTTCTACGTAGTCAACATTGGAGATACGGATGCCGTTCTAGGCATTCAATGGCTATGTTCACTTGGAGAGATCTCTCTAAATCTGCAAACCATGGAGCTCAAGTTTCAATATGATGGGAAGAAGTTAGTGTTAAGAGGAATGTCCAATGGAGGTCCTCGAATTGTGTCATTCAAGAGAATGGCAAGGCTGGTTCGTCATGATCAAGTTGAGTGGGCTGCGGAATGTATGATTCTTCCAGCTAGCCCGGTTGAGACAAAGAGAGACTATCCTCCTGATATTCAGTCTCTACTCACCAAGAAGAGCAAAGTGTTTGCTGGTTTACCTCTTGGACCACCTCCTAAACGAGGTTCAGAGCATGTCATAGAGCTCAAGGAAGGGGCTAAGCCAGTTATCACAACTCCATATCGGTACCCTAAGAAGCAGAAGGATGAGATTGAAAGGAACATTAAGGAACTCTTGGAGATGGGCTTCATTCGTCCAAGTAAGAGTCCCTTTGCTTCAGCAGTTGTTCTTGTGAAGAAGAAGGATGGTACCATCCACATGTGTGTGGATTATCGTGCTTTGAATCAAAGCACCATTAAAAATCGATACCCTATTCCGAGGATAGATGAACTCATTGATGAGCTACATGGAGCCAAGTTCTTTTCAAAGATAGATTTGAGGTTGGGCTACTATCAGATTCAGATGAGAGGGTTTGATGTTGAGAAGACAACATTCAGATGTCACTATGGTCACTTTGAGTTCCTAGTCATGCCATTTGGGTTGACTAATGCTCCTGCTACCTTCCAGTCTTGTATGAACAGAGTCTTTCAGAAGCAGTTGAGGAAGTTTGTATTGATATTTTTTGATGACATTCTAATCTTCAGCAAGACATGGGAAGAAAATCTCAAGCACTTGGAGGAAGTGCTTAGCATCCTTGAATTTGAGAGCTTTTTTGCTAAGGAATCCAAATGTGAATTTGGAATGAAGGAGCTACTTTACCTTGGTCACATAATTAGTGCTGAAGGAGTGAAGGTTGATCCTGAAAAGATCAAGGCAATTGTTGATTGGCCACCTCCTGAGAACTTGACACATTTGAAAGGGTTCTTGGGTCTTTGTGGATTTTACAGAAGGTTTGTGAAGGGTTACTCACAGAATGCTGCCCCTCTTACTGACCTCACGAAAAAGGGAGCTTTTTGTTGGTTAGAAAAGGCTCAAACTACTTTTGATAAGTTTAAGAGGATCATGAGCTCTTGTCCGGTTCTGGCTATTCCAGATTTTTCCAAGCCTTTCGAGCTACAATGTGATGCATCCGGTGAAGGAGTTGGGGCTGTTTTGATGCAAGACAAACATTCCATTGTGTTTGAGAGCAGAAAACTAAGAGGTGTTGAGAGGAACTACTCCATCTATGACAAGGAAATGCTTGCCATTATGCATGCATTAGCTAAGTTCAGACAGTATTTGGTGGGAAGCAAGTTCGTGGTCAAGACTGATCACAATAGTCTCAAGCACTTCATGCATCAGAAGGATCTGAACGAGAGGCAACAAAAGTGGGTGAGTAAACTTCAAGCTTACAATTTTGACATTGAGTATGTCAAGGGAAAAAACAACATTGTGGCTGATGCTCTATCTAGGAGACCCCATTTGAGCTCATTGTGTGAGCTTACTGCTGATTGGAAGGACATGTTGCTTGCTGATTATGCCAAAAATCAGTTTGCAACCAGCATCATTGAGGGTACTTTTCATGACGAAAGGTACAAGGTGGTTGAAGGGCTGATACACTACAAGGGTAGAATCTTTTTGGTGGCTGATTCTAAGCTCAAAAAGAAGATTTTGTTGACATTTCATGACATTCCACTTGCTGGTCATCAAGGGTTCTTCAAGACATATAGGCAGATTCGGAAAAGATTTTCTTGGAAAGGGCTGAAAGGGGAAGTTCAACGCTACATTCAGGAGTGTCCCACTTGTCAAATGAACAAGAATGAGCATACTCTACCAGCTGGTCTGCTGCAACCTCTTCCCATTCCCAATCAAAAATGGGAAAGCATATCCATGGACTTCATCACTGGGTTGCCTAAGGTCCAAGGCAAGGATTGTATCTATGTTGTAGTGGACAGATTAACAAAGTTTGCTCACTTTTTTGCCATCACTAGCTCGTTTTCAGCTGCACAAGTTGCAGATTTGTTTTTTCATGAGGTGTTTAGGTTGCATGGGTTGCCGAAAAACATTGTGAGTGATAGGGACAGCAAGTTCCTAAGCACTTTTGGCAAGAAGTCTTCAGGATGAGTGGTACGGTGCTTACTCCAAGCACTAGTTATCACCCTCAAACCGATGGACAAACAGAGATAGTGAACAAATGGTTGGAAGGTTATTTGAGAAACTATGTTTCGGAACAGCAAAAAGCATGGGTGAAATGGCTTCACATAGGCGAGTATTGTTACAACTCTTCTTTTCACATGTCAATAAGGATGTCACCTTTCATGGCTCTCTACGGTTATGAGGCTCCTAGCTTTGCTAATTTTGTGTTTGGTGATAGCAAAGCCCCTGAAGCCAAGGATTTGTTGCAGCAGAGTCAGGATATCTTGAAATCCTTGAAGAACAACCTTCAGATTGCACAGAATCAGCAGAAGATGTATGTTGATCAGCGGCGTATTGAGCGCTCTTTTGAGGTTGGAGATATGGTTTATCTGCGACTGCAACCTTACAGACAGTCTTCTCTCAAGAAGAGTGGAGCTGAGAAGCTCAAACCTCGCTTCTATGGGCCATTCCAAGTTATCAGAAAGGTTGGAGCAGTAGCTTATGACTTGGAGCTACCTTCGAATAGCAAAGTACACAATGTCTTTTATGTCACCGCTCAAGAAGGCACTTGGACAATGTTATTGCTTCATCACGGTTGCCACCTTTGGATGAAGAAGGGCAGTTGATCTTGATTCGAGGAAAGAGATTCTTGATTTGAGCGTTTAACAGAAAAGAACAATGAGAGAATGTTGGTGAAGTGGAAGAACTTGCCTATGGAGGATGCGACTTGGGAGAATGATGATGAGATACGCAGCATGCAACTGCGGTATGAGGACAAAAGCAATCTTGGGGAGAAGCGGATTGTAATGTCCCCTTCTCGAGCATGACCTTTTCTGTTAACCATTGGCCTATTCTGGAGACCCGTAGGCTACTCGAGGGTGAAATTAGGGTTTCATGGTTGGAGGTTGCTATTTGCTCGTGAATTGGTGATTGAACTGTGGTTTCCTTCTGGGTTTTCCGTGAGCTTCGCAGTGATGTGATTTTCTTGGCATTCCGAGCACCTTCATGAATTTACTATTTTTAGTAAATTCTATTTCTGGCAGTGGTCCTGTTGGCTTCGGCACGGTTGGGTCTCATCTTCAGTCAATCCAGTTGGTTTGATCAATCTCGACCTTGGGAAGCATTTTTTGGTGAGATAAATCAGGTTGATTTAAAAATGTTATATTTTAAAGTTATATTGTGACCCCTTAGCCTAGTGAAACAACTTTAAGTTGTTCTTAAAAGGGGGGCTTTGAGGGGTGGCGCCTCATGGAGATATTTCATTATTTTTTTAAGGTTCAAAAATCAATACTTGAAAATGGACGCCCATCTTGTGGAGGAGGTTATTTCTAAATTAATGTTAAATTTATCTTGAGGAAAAGGGACGCCATCTTTGGAGGGAAAAGGAGATATTTCAAATTTGAAAAGTTAGGGTTTCTAGAAGCTTCTGGAGAGTCTTCACACAGTTATAAAAGAAGGTCTTGGGTTTCATTTGGACCATCTGATATCTTGAGTAATGTTATGCTGCCAAAATGGTGTTGGACTGCTTCGAGGAATGAATGCCTCCTAGCTTGGCTCGACTTCGTGCTTGGGAGATAGCACCTAGTGGAGAAGTTTGCTTGCTTTGAGTGATTTTGTAGTGAGGTTTACATTGTAGTGTTGTTCTTTCATTTGGAGATTAGTTATTTGCGTTTCATGTTATTTTCTGGAGTTTCTGATAACATAGCAGATTGTAGTTTTCATTCATAAATCAAAAATACAAAAAAATATCATTATGGGTATTGCATATTTCATCTTGTCTAAGTAGGGTGACCCTCTCTGCTAAGTTATAGATTTTTTAAGTAAGAATTGGATTTTATATAGTGAAATTGCCCCTCTTGCTGGGCCGTACCATCTGTGCTTCATTGGAATTGGTGCAAGAAATAATTAAGGGTTATTTGCTGTGTTTGTGGTATCCCATCTTGGTCGCCATACTCCTTAGGGTATTTTGCATTTGATTTCATTTCATTCGGGTGGGTATTGAGTGAGATATGGGCATTTCAATGAGGTATTAGAGTGCTGGTCTGATTTTCAAGCTGCTGGTCTGTTATAACATATTTGAGAAAAGTGCAATTAGGTGAAGAGCTGATGTTAGGAAGTCATACTAAGTCCTATGGAGGTCCCGTTTACCCTTGCAGCAGTTGAAGATGCATCTAATCCATGTTGTTGCAGGCACTTCTGATTACTTGTAAGCTGAACAGTAGTACTGTCAGCAATTCTTAATATCTTTCACTTCATGCTTTGTACTTCCCACTGAATAAGTGGAAGAGGCTGGCTTGCCGCCTATTTACCTTAAATTGCATTTGTAATTCTTACATCTCCGCCATATGGTCGCCTCATTTCCAGTCTGGATTGGGTAGCACATACTTGGTGTTGAGTTCCTATTAGCATTGTAATAGATAGGGATCCTCTGACCATATGCACGCCGTCATCTGGCGCATTCTTGGTTAGGGTTATTTCAGTCCATGCATTGCATTGAGATCCTCTGACCACATGCTAACACCTTGCCCATCTCGGGATCCTGGTGTACATTCTTGGTTAGAGTTGAATTCTGCTCTGTTTAGTTATTTGCTAACCCTAACGGGTGCTTGGTTGTTTGTAATTACATTGCAAAAAATTTAAAAAAAAATTGGCTCGGCATACTTCGATGGAAACATAAATTATAGCAAGCAGCTGGAGCAAATCTTTCTTCATAGTCCAACTCCCTCTTTTGTGAGAACCCTCTAACCACGAATCTTGCCTGGTACTTCTTAATGCTCCCATCAGCCACATGCTTGATCTTGAAGAGCCATTTTGAAGATACCACAGATTTTCCTTCGGGTCTATGAACGATGTCCCAAACATCATTCTTGAGAATTTACTGATACTCCTCTGTCATAGCATCTTTCCAAACTTGTTGACTAGAAGCTTCCTCAACACTAGAAGTCTCAGACTCAATAATCTGACTCATCAAAACAACATAACTAGAGAACTTGTGAGGTCTCTTGCTTTCTCTGAAAGTTCCTCTCGGTGCTACAAACCTTTCTGCCTCCTGCATTGTTTGCCTAGCCCAAAGAGGTCTTTTTCTCCCAATCACAATATCGGTAGGCCCATCAATAGGTTCCAAGGGCTCAACTAGAACATTATCTTCTTTTGGTTTTGAAGTCTCCCTCTGAATCTCAGAAGCATGGTCAACTTCCATATCCTGAGGAGACTCTTCATTATCAATCTCCATGTGAGTGCCCTTGGATCTTTTGAATGCAACATCTTCCTCAAATGTGACATCTCTACTGATCTCGATCAACTTCTAACCTGGGATGTAGATCCTGTAGGCTTTTGATGTTTCACTGTAACCTACAAATATCCCCTTCTTGCTAGAAGGTTCCAACTTGGTCCTCTTTTCCTTTGGTACATGAATATACACTGGACATCCAAAGATCCTTAAATGACTCACTTTTGGCTTCTTCCCAGTAAAGGCTTCTTCAGGAGTCATGTTCTCCAGGATCCAGTGAGGACTTCTATTATGAACATAGACTGTTGTCCTTGATGCTTCTGCCCAAAGGAAGGTCTGCAAATCTTGGTCATGAATCATGGCTTTAGCTGCTTCCACAATCGATTTGTTCTTCCTTTCAGCAACACCGTTTTGTTGAGGATTATAAGGGACACTAAACTCCCTCTTAATCCCAGCTTTAATGCAGTAGTTCCGAAAGCTGCCGGAAGTGTCCTCTCCTCCATAATCGGATCTCAAGACTTTGATCTTCTTCCCGGACAGATTCTCCACTTAAGCTTTGAATTCCTTGAACCTTTCTAATACTTCCTCAAATTCTTTAGATTTCAAGAAATAAATCCAAGTCTTTCTAGAGTAGTCATCAATAAAAAGAATGTAATACAAGAAACCACTCAAAGAAGCAACAGACATTGGACCACATAAATCAGAATGAATGAGACCTAGAATACATTTGGATCTATTTTCTCTACTATGAAATGAACCTTTAGTTTTCTTACCCATAGTGCAGCCTCTGCAAATACCTTCATGCTCCTGGTTGAACTTCGGAAGACCCGAGACCATCTTCTCCATGATAGGTAGAGCCCGGAAGTGAAGGTGAGCCAATCTTCAATGCCAAAGATCACACAAGCTTGAAGAATCATGAACTAGACCCTGAAGTGGACGAGTGCATATCCTGTAGAGACTCTCATGTCTAACTCCAATCACCCGAGCAATCTTGAAATTGGAGTTCTTCGTCCACACAAGAACTTTTCCTTTAGAGAAAGCAACTTGGTAACCCTTGTCTTCCAAGGCTGAAATGGAAACAAGGTTTCGCTTGATGCATGGAACATATAGAACATCGCACAACTGAAGGGTAATGTCGGAATCCAAGTGGAGAGTGGAGGTCCCAATTCCTTTCACCGAGTAACTAGCATCATCTCCAATAATGAATTGTTCACTAGAATCTCTCTCCACCAAACTAGATAGATGCTCCCCGAATCCAGTGATGTGGCGAGAGGCACCACTATCAATCAACCAAGTGTTGGTGTCGATAGAGACATTGCTTGACAATGCCGAATAGAATAAATACTCACATGAATCCTTCTGCGAGGAGACATCATCAACATCTGCAATGGTGGCCTGCTGCTTAGGCCTGGATGGACAATGCTTACCAAAGTGACCATACTTGTCACACCTAATGCATTGGACTTTGGAGAGGTCCCTTTTCTTCTTGAATGCGCGAGCACCATCAGCTCCATTATCTCTATTTCTCTTGAAGAATCCTTTCTTCCCATTCTTGCCTTTCTTCTTCGATGATTGAGAGGCGAGGACATGAATGTCTTCATTGGTAGAGCTTTGACCAATTCCTCTAGCGGCCAATCTAGACTCCTCTTGAATGCAATCCGCCCTCAATCGATCAAACTTGGGAAGCTTCAATCTTGCACTAATTCCTTGAATGTAGGACTCCCATGATGAAGGAAGACCATTGAGAGCAAGCATGGTCAAGTCCTTGTCATCTATCACATGACCAATTGTAGAGAGTTGATCTCTCAACTCCGAAATCTTCATGAAGTAAGCAATAACCGTTTCTC